>CAUYPK010019833.1:0-29807 GCA_963574355.1 Loris lydekkerianus
GAAGATTCTCTTCAAGTCCCTTGCCCAGTCTGCAATGGGATCACTTGTCTTGCTTATACGTTTGAGTTCTCTGTGAATTTTAGTTATTAAACCTTTGTCGGAGACATAACCTGCAAATATCGTCTCCCATTCTGAGGGCTGCTTGCTTGCTTGACTTACTGGGTTCTTGGCTGTGCAGAAGCCTTTTAGTTTGATGAGGTCCCAGTAGTGTATTTTTGAAGAAGCTTCAATTGCCCCGGGGGATCCTCCTCATAAAATACTCGCCCAGATCAATTTCTTCAAGGGTTTTCCCTGCACTCTCCTCTAGTATTTTTATAGTTTCATGTCTTAAGTTTAATCTTTAATCCAGTGAGAGTCTATCTTAATTAATGGTGAAAGGTGTGAATTCAGTTTCAGTCTTCTACAGGTTGCCAGCCAGTTCACCCAGCACCATTTATTAAATAGGGAATCTGTTCCCCACTGAATGTTTTTAACTGGCTTATCAAAGATCAAATAATGGTAAGTAGGTGGGTTAATCTCTTGGTTCTCTATTCTGTTCCATACATCTACCTCTCTGTTTTTGTGCCAGTACCATGCTGTTTTGATCACTATCAATTTATAGTATAGTCTGAGGTCCGGTAGCGTTATTCCTCCTACTTTGTTTTTATTTCTGAGTAATCTCTTGGCTATTTGAGGTTTTTCTGATTCCATATGAAATGAAGTATTATTTTTTCAAGATCTTTAAAGTATGACAGTGGAGCTTAATAGGGATTGCATTAAAATTATATATTGCTTTGGGTAGTATGAAAATTTTAACAATGTTGATTCTTCCTAGAAATGGGCACAGTATGTTTTTCCATTTGTTAACATTTTCAGCTATTTCTTTCCTTAGAGTTTCATAGTTCTCTTTATAGAGATCTTGCACATTCTTTGTTAGATAAACTCCCAAATATTTCATCTTCTTTGGCACTACTGTGAACGGAATAGAGTCCTTGACTTTTTTTTCAAAGTAGTCCTTGACTACTGTTGGTATGTATAATAGCTACAGATTTATGAATGTTGGTTTTGTAACCTGAGATGCTGCTGTATTCCTTGAACACTTCTAAGAATTTTGTAGTAGAATCCCTGTTATTTTCCAAATATACAATCATATCATCTGTGAAGAGTGAAAGTTTGATCTCTTCTGACCCTATATGGATACCCTTGATCGCCTTTTCTTCCCTAATTGCAGAGGCTAAAAATTCCATTACAATGTTAAAGAGCAGTGGAGACAATGTGCAACCTTGCCTGGTTTCTGGTCTGAGTGGAAATGATTTCAATTTAACTCCATTCAATGGGATATTGGCTGTGGGTTTGCTGTAGATGGCCTCTATTAGTTTAAGAAATGTCCCTTCTATAACAATTTTCTTAAGTGTTCTGATCATGAAGGGGTGCTGGATATTATCAAAAGCTTTTTCTGCATCAATTGAGAGAATCATATGATCTTTGGTTTTTAATTTATTTATGTGCTGAAGGATATAGATTTACATATATTGAACCAGCCTTTAGACCCTGGGATAAAACTCACTTGGTCATGATGTATAATTTGTTTGATGTGTTGCTGGATTCTGTTTGTTAGGATCTTGTTGAATATTTTTGCATCTATATTCATTAGTGATATTGTTCTATAATTTTCTTTTCTTGTTGGGTCTTTTCCTGATTTGGGGATCAGGGTAATGTTTGCTTCATAGGACGTGTTGGGTAGTCTTTCTTCTTTTTTTATATTTTGGAAAAGGTTGAGTAATATAGATACTAGTTCCACTTTAAAGATTTGGTAGAATTCTGACATGCAGCCATCTTGTCCCAGGCTTTTCTTTTTAGGGAGATTTTGTATGGTTGATGCTATTTCAGAACTTGAAATAGACCTGTTCAACACTTCCTCTTGATTCTGGTTAAGTCTTGGAAGGTGACATGCTTCCAAGTATTGTTCAATTTCCTTTAGAATTTCATATTTCTGAGAATAAAGTTTCTTGTAATATTCATTAAGGATTTTTTGAATTTCTGAAGAGTCTGTGGTTATTTCTTCTTTGTCATTTCTGATTGATGAAGTTAGAGATTTTACTCTTTTTTTTTTCCTGGTTAGGTTAGCCAAAGATTTATCTATTTTATTGACCTTTTCAAAAAACCAACTTTTTGATTTATTGATCTGTTGCATAGTCCTTTTGTTTTCAATTTCATTCAATTCTGCTCTAATTTTAGTTATTTCTTTTTTCTATGGGGTTTGGGGTTGGAATGTTCTGCCTTTTCCAGTTTCTAGAGATTTTCCATTAAGTTGTTATCTTCCTCTCTTTCCGTTCTCTTGAGGAAGGCTTGCAATGCTATAAATTTCCCTCTTAGGACTGCTCTTTGTGGTATCCCAGAGGTTCTGATTATTCATGTCTTCATTGTCATTATATTCAAAAAATTTGGTAATTTCCTTCTTAATCTCATCTATGACCCAGCTATCATTCAGCATAAGGTTACTTAACTTCCATGTTTTTGTGTGCTGATTCCTGTTGTTACTGAGTTCAACTTTTATTCCATGGTGGTCCAAGAAGATGCAAGGAGTAATTTCTATTTCTTTAAATTTACTTAGGTTAGGACGGTGCTTGTGGCTCAAAGGAGTAGGGTGCCAGCTCCATATACCAGAGGTGGCAGGTTCAAACCCAACCCCAGCCAAAAAGATGCAAAAAAAAAAAAAAAAAAAAAAAATTTACTTAGGTTAGACTTGAGACCTAAGATGTGATTGATTTTGGAGTATGTTTCATAGGCTGAAGAGAAGTATGTGTATTCAGTTTTTTGGGGATGAAATGTTCTGTAGATGTCTGCTAAATCCAAATGTTGAATGGCTAGTTTTAAATCTAAAATTTCTTTGCTCAGCTACTTATTGGAGGATCTACACAACACTGCCAAGGGAGTGTTAAAATCTCTGACTATTATGGAGCTGGAGGAAATCAGGTTGCTCATGTTGTTACAGTTTCTCTTATAAATTGAGGTGCATTTTGGTTTGGTGCATAAATATTAATTGAAATCTCATCATATTTTGTATTACCCTTAATAAATATGAAGTGACCATTCTTATCCTTCCATACTTTTGTTGGTTTAAAGCCTACTGTATCTTCAAATAGAATCACAACACCTGCTTTTTTCTGATTTCCATTTGCCTGAATATGGATGACTATCCTTTCACCCTGAGTCTATATTTATCTTTTAAGGTAAGATGAGATTCTTGTATGCAGCAGATTTCTGGCCTGAGTTTTTGTATCCAGTCAGCCAACCTGTGCCTCTTTAGAGGACAGTTTAATCCATTCACATTAATGGAGAATATTTATAAGCCTGGTAAAATTTGGGGTATCAAGTTTTTTGAAAGTCCAGTGGACATTTTTAATTATTTCGCCACTGTGGAAGGTGGAGTTTGATCAAAAGTTTCTGAATGAGTTTACTTTTGTGGCACAGGATTGTGTTGTCATTATGGAGGATAGGTCTGAGAATATCCTGAAGAGCAGGTTTGGTTATGGCAAATTTCTTCAACATGTGAATTTCAATAAAGTATTTAATTTCTCCATCATAAATGAAACTCATTTTAGCTGGGTACAGGATCTGGCGTTGAAAGTTATTTTGTTTTTGGATATTAAAAGTCAATAACCACACTCTTCTGGCTTGAAAGTTTTCAACAGAGAGATCTGCAGTCATTCTAATATTCTTCCCTTTGTAGGTTATGGTTTTCTTACATTTGGCTGCTTTCAGAATTTTCTTCTTCATATTTAGTGAAGTTGATTATGATGTGCCTGGGGGATGTTTTATTCGTGTTGACTAATGTTGGGGTTCTAAAACTGTCTACTATATGAATTTCAGCATCTCTTCGCATGTCTGGAAAATTATCTTTCACAATTTCATGGAGAAGAGCGTCTGTGCATTGTGAAACCACTTAATCACTTTTAGGGATTCCTATGAGGTGGATATTAGCCTTCTTCGATTTATCCCAGAGCTTTCTGAGTGAATTATCCATTTTTGCTCTCCATTTCTCTTCCTCTTTGAGAGTTAGGAGTGTTCAAAAGCTTTGTCTTCAATGTCAAAAATCCTTTCTTCTGCTTGCTCCACTCTGTTACTGAGGGTTTCTACTATATTTTTCAGATTTTTGAGGTCTGCTTGTTCTTGCTTCAATGTGTCCAAATCTTTAGTGATTTTGTCTTTAAATTCATTGAATTCTTGAGACAACTTTTAAATTTCTCCTCAAATTTCTAATTCTAACCTTTCCTTCATTCTATTAATCCTGTTTGCAATCCAAATTCTGAATTCAATTCCTGACATCTCGGCCATTTGTTTATGAATGGGATCTTCCATTAGGTCTGCCATGTCTTTCTTTAGGGGGGTTGATCTACTTGGTTATTCATGTTACCAGAGTTTTTACGCTGATTCTGCCCCATTATTTTATACCTTTTGACTAGATGAGTGGATAAAGAAAAGTTGGGTTCAGGGCTCCAGGAGTAGTGATTAACCAGCCCTTTGCCCAAAATCTGGGACTGGTGTCTGTACCTTTCCCCCTGGAGCTTTCCAAGGACCTGTACAGTGCCATGCCCTGAGATCTTGGAGACCTGCTTGGTTGGTGGGGCTAAGTGGCTCTATCTTGTTTTCAGCTGGTCTCTGTCCAACACTAGTGAATCAGTTACTCTGGGTTGAAGTCTCAGCTTGGAGAAATACCAGCAATTAAGTCACCCCACCCCCCACAGGCAACAATTGGAAAAGGAAAATCAAACCTTCCCACAACAACACACCCAAGGTACCACTTGGATAGTCCTTGGGCTATTTGCTCAGTTCAAAAGGTCCAAATTAATTGTCCCAGTCAGCACCTGTCTAAGGTGGGGGAGTGCAAAAGGTCTCTGGCAACTAGATTGCAGCAGTCTTCTGACAACTCAAATGTGACTCACTCTGGTGCTCCATGAGTTCAGGAGGACCTACCCAGCAAATAGATTTGTCTTAGAAATTGATGCCGCCTTCCCCACCTTGCACCTCTGTCACACCCAGTCACTGATAACCCCTCAGGGCTGTGACCCAGTTGCCTCCAACGAGCAGATACTCCAGGGGTTTGCACCTGCCTGAATCACAGGGAGATCTATGTCTCCTCAGCCAGGCCACTGTTCTCTGCCACTATCCAGCTAGGGGAGTTAAGGCCTGACAACCTCAGGTGCTTAATGGAGTCTGGGGGCTGTTTAGTCAGTTCTAGCCTCTCCCCAATTGATGTTACTGACAGAATAGAACAACTTCACAGAATTTATTTCTGTCCCGACTATCTTCTCCTGCAGAAGAGAGGCTATTAGAGTTCACAGAACCTGTGCCTCAGGCCCTGTATGTTCCACTGCCTGGTCTCACTTCCATTTGTATTTCAGGGACACACAGTTAACTGTCAATTCCAGCCTCTGCCTGCCCTCCTTTATCTGGGCTAATGATCCTATGAGGACTGGGTGTATCCCAGTCTCAGTAAAATGGTGCTCTGGGTCAGCCTGACCCTGGGAATCTGCCAGCTCTGTGTATGCATTTTCTAGTCCCCGCACTCCAACCAGGCCAGTATCACGTCAAGCAAACCCTTTACTCATGGGGCCTGCATTTTCATCCCAGATCTGTTTCGCCAGTGGCTGCCACCAGAGAAGATGCCCAGCCTCCTCTGGTTGCCCAGAGAGACAGGGAGTGTGACTCCAGAATATCCAGAGGTGAGCCCTATTATTGCCAAAAAAGACTGCTGTTCTGTGCCTTGGGGCACTGCCGCTCCTGTGTGGTTCCTTCTCAGCCAACCACCCTCTCCTCACTCCTGTGCTGCAAAATCATCACTGACCAACAGCATTCCAGGTCCTGTCCTCACCCCTCGAGAAATCACCCAAGAATCTGGACTACTGGGGGACAGGCCTCTAGACCTCAGCGTGAGAGTGAAGGGGAGTGCTAGGGGCTCAGAATTGCAGGTAGAGAATATATACAGTTTTATACAGTTTTATGCCTGGCAGGAGAGCACCATGGTACCCTAGTAGGAGAAGTAGGTCTAGTTTTTAGAGGATCCTCCCATGGGATATAATGGGAGGACCTTTGAACTCTGATCATTTGTTTATGGGGGGTACTCCAAGATGTTCTCATGGGGGAGGGGACTTCTGTCCACTTGGTGATGGATTTTGTACCTTTTGTTTGTATCCTTAGGGTCGCAGCTCGCCTCAGCAGGGTTGATGTGCATTCTTCAATCTTCTCTCTTGGCGCAGCTCTAATCCACCAGGTTACTTGCTAAATTTCTGTCCTTTAACTCTCCTTCTGTACGGGAGCCTCTGTGGATAGCTGGCTTCAGTCAACCATCTTGCCTCCACCCCTGGTACTTAGGTTTTAGAACTTAAGCTTCATCATTTGTTAAAAAAAAAAAAAAAAAAAAAAAAAAAAAAAAAAAAAAACACACACACACAAAAAAAACTGAGAACAAAGGCAAGTCAAAAAATTACAAAAATAAAAATATTAAAAAAGAGAAGACAATATTAGAATTGTGTCTAGTACATGTAAATAAAAGATATTTACTGAATGAAATGAATGAGGAAACACACATCACATTCTACTAGGCTCACAAAAGGTCTCAATATATGTTAATATCCTTCCACTTTAAGAATTACTTTCTTCCATTTAAAGGCTACAATAAAGCTATTTCTTATTCACAACTTTTATGCTGTTTAGGACATGTGGGCTAATTTTCAAAATTCCATGTTCATCACCTTTTTCAAGTTCAACTCACACCCTCCTTCTCCAGGAATCTCTGGACCTCAAGCCCCATTGTCTCATTCCATTATTTATGATTTTCTCTCAATGCAATGCTTTGCTTGATGATTTTGCCATTGTTTTCAAGCCATTTTAAAGTGTCTCTATTTTCCCTTATGAACAGATTCCTACTTCAAACATAGGAAAGTATCTTTCAGAATACCAAAAGGGCCTATGTCTGAACACACAGCACACAGGCAGAAATGAAAGCATGGTACTTCATTCATCTAGGGGACATGGATAGTTTCATCATCCCCAACCCTGCAGAGACTGTGTATGACGTAACTGGCTTCTGTTGAATCATGACATCTGTTCTGCTATGATATGGACTAAGAAGAAATAACTTCAATGCCCATTTGAGCTACAAGATAAAATCATTATAATTGTAGAAAAATTAAAAATACTGGTTGTACCAAATCAAAAAGATAAAAAAGAAAACTCAAGAAATGAATCAAGCCAATAGTCCTTAATAACAATTGTCAATTATTAGATATTTAATTAATAGGTGGCCAGCATGATACTAAGTGCTTCCAAATGTTATGTCTTTGAATGGTCCTCATCACAATCTAAAGAAGTAGATGACTCTTGCTCTCATTTTTCAAATTAGGAAAACAATATGTAGATTAAGTGCATGTTCAAATTCACTGCCACTAGTAAAAGGTGGAATTGGGACTCTATAACCTATTTAGCTTTCTCCATTGTACCTTGCTGTCTGTCAAAGGTCATAAGCCTTTATTTAATTAGAAAAGAACAGCAAACGTACAGGTACCTAGCTACACAAGGAGCACACTAAAATGAAAAGAATAGAGAAACATCTATCTCTGAAAACAAAGGCCTCCAGTGAGAGCTAACAGAAGCTAGGGAGTAAATAACTGCATCCTTATTTGATGAGCCCTCAAGGTTGTCTTCTCTGGTCATTTTTTAAGGACCAGTCACTTTGACTTTTGTTAGATTGGTGTAATAGTACAATCATACAAAGTTCCTCCATGCAAAATGGTCACTCGGACTCCTGAAAAGGCTCTGGTGTCACCAATTTGTTGGGTTTATCAAAAAGTCCTATGTAAATCTCCATGGTGGGTCTGACACAGGGAGGAGAAAGGCGGGGCACAAAGACTTCACTGGGGCGTGGTAAATTCTGATGTGGCCACTGCACGGTCCCACTGAAACAGTGTGTTTCTGCCACTCTCTTGCCAGGTCAAGCCAGTGTAAGTGTGGCAATACCCAAGTTCCCTACAACCATTTAGTCCACAAGCTTGTTTCAGACAATTGTATCCCAATGTTTGAGACCACAGCTGGCTTGTGACCCCAAGATGGACATTTCAGTGCTATGTTTCATTCTGTTCATTCACTAGCAAAAGTGGGGGGAGGGCTAAGTCTTCTGGTGCCCTCCCTTGAAAAGAGGATGGCAGACAAGGAAAATATTACTAAAAGCCAATCACTAAGCTCAATAGTATATTTTTTTTCTGAAGTTTATTAAATAATGCTTTATACACTCACCTAAATTACAAATATTAAGCCCCAAGTCTCTACTTCAGAATCAAGTTCAGAAGACCAGGCCATGCCTATTCTTAATTTCCTTTGATGTTGTTGGGTAAGGAGAATGTTTGGGCATTCTCACCTACAGAAAGTCACCTTGTGTTCCTAGATGGCCACAAATGTGTACAGTGAAGTCGCACTTACATAACTGTTGACATGTCTCCAGTTTTGTTCCCCTGGGTCTGTAGGTGCAGGAGACCTTTCCATTGCATGGATCCATAGACCACAGATTGCAATGCCTGAATTAGCTCCCCAGATGCCAGGTGCTCCCCAGCTTCCACATAACTTACCTCAACAGCCACCCATGAGCTGAATAAAGCATGTTATACCTGCCCTCCTTGCCTAAATTTCTCTCTGCTCTGGCCAAATTACAACACTGGCATCACGGATGTCAAAAGTTCATTTCTTTAATCTAGTTTCCTTTTCTCACACTACTCCAAAAGTTGGACCTCAGTTTAGGATACTGGCATCTTCCTTGAGAACACTACCGCTCATCAAGCAAGTGTGTACGCATAGGACCCCAATTCCTCAAGAAATTGTTCATCAGCAGAAAATGATTTAATACCAGTTTCAAGCCTTTGATTTCACAGGAGTTTTGCAGCCTTCCTATTGGACTTTCTGATTGTTTATGTACAATCACAGTTTATCTCCTCAAAGTTGGAAAAGCCAACCCTGAGGATTCCTGCACATCTCCTGGGACTTGGAGCCCTAGTATTACACGACTTCACTTCTTAGGCTGAACTCATGTTGATTCTTCTGCTTTCCCAACTCCTAAACATTCCATGACTTTTGTATATTGTGTAAAATTTAGAGTCTGTGAGAGTTAAAGGGAGAGATGAGATCACAGACCATGCAATAATTTTCCCACCTACCTGGTTCCTTTTCTTTTTCTTTCTTTCTTTTTATTTTTATTTTCTTTCTTTTTTTTTTTTTGTTTTTTTTGTTTTTTTGTTTGTTTGTTTTTTCCAGGGCCAGGTTTGAACCCACCACCTCTGGTATATGGGGCTGGCGCCCTACTCCTTTGAGCCACAGGCGCCGCCCATCCTTTTCATTTTTTTTTTTTTTTTCTCTCTGCCACATGTGCCTCACAAGGGAGGCAAGAAAACAAGCAAACCATCAGCTTCTGTATATGGCACAGTTAAGGTTTAGACTGGAAACAAAAATGCATTCCAAGCAGCAGGTCTGTTTCCATGTTTACAGTGGAACAGTGGTTCTCAACCTTCCTAATGCTGTGAACCTTTAATACAGTCCAAAGGGGTCATAACCCACAGGTTGAGAACCACTGCAGTGGAACATTTTATAAATGATTTTGTAGTCACGTTTTAAAAAGATCAACTTTTCTTTTGCTCAGTTTTTATGTTGTTTAAAATGCATAAACCTATTTCCACGTAGAAATAAGTCTAAGTTAAAACAAAATTGTTAACATTCATCCTCCTAAATTAGTCCCTTCATTTGTAAAGGAAACATTTTATTTACGTCATTAATAAAGAACATAATTAGGATTTAATAGAATTTTTAGGCTGCTTCCAACTCCTGAAGTTTAGCTCATTGGGCTATGTATAATTTAACATTTAGCATTTAGATAATCTGGGCAATATAAAACACACACTCTTTATTAGCACTGTTTTTCTTCAAATGAGCAAAAGGTATCTCCATGGGAACATATTGCATATTGTAGTACAGAAAAATAATACTTAAGGGTCTGTCACTGCAATATTCATATTGGTAAGTTCCAGCCCTGCATAGTCGTCTTAATGATGATGGCCTTCATCATTAATTTAGCCTCTTTGTTGTGAAGAACCTCCAGGGTTTTTCACAATACCTCTGTTCAGGTTCTGCAGTAGGTGGTTTAAATGATGCGTGTTTTCCTATTGATACTTCATCAACTCTGTAAATTGTTTGGAGTATCATTAAGCAAAGCTTAAGTGCTGAGTAGTAAAGAGGCTGGCTCACATAAGCAACTCACCTGATCTCACATGTATGAACATTTATCATGCTAAGGTTGAGATGTTTCTAATTTTTATTGAAGACAGTGCGTATTGTGAGATGCAAGACACTTTAAATAGCTCCTGCCTTTTGCCTTGTCTAAAATTGCTCTTATTTTAATCCTGTAATTTTGTTTCAGAATTACATTACTCTTTGAAAGCAACCAGGTATGAGAGAAGAAAGAAAGAAATTTAATAGCTGAGACTGGGCAATCATAAAGGAAGAGGATTTGCTAAATTAAGTAAAAAAGAAGGAAGAGGCTGCCTTAGTCCATTCCTGATGCTGAGACTGGGTAATTTATAAAGAACAGATATTTATTTTTGCACAGTTCTGAAGACTGGGAAGTCCAAGATCAAAGTGCTGGCAGATTTGTTGTCTGGTGAAGGTTGTTCTCTGCTTCCTAGATGGTGACTCTGCTGCTCCCTCTCAGGGTGGAAGGCAGAGGGCAGCGGGGCCTAATTAGTTCCCTTCTGTCCTTTTATCAGGCACTAATTCCATCCATAATGGCGGAGCCTTCATAGTTTAATCAGTTTCTAAACACCTCACCTTTTAATCCTGTTCTACTGGGGCTTAAGTTTCAACAGGAACTTTGGAAGCGGTATAAATGTTCAAACTATATAGATGCCTAATGAATTCTAGTGGAGAAATTGCCCAGTCTGAGAGTATCTCTGTATTTTATCTTGGCCCCAGGCAAAAAGCTGATCCTATCTGTGAATGTTCTCAAGTAAAAAACTCAGGCAAGTATAATACACAAGCACCGTTCTCTGCTTCCTGGACGGTCCACTGCCACTGGCTGAGAATGGGTCCTTCTCTTTCATGCCATCTCTATCACTGGGAGGGCTTCAGACAATGCTCTCACTCTTTATCATCTCAGAGTGTGTGTGAAAAGTCTAGAGTTGAAAGAAAGTGAGAAAGACCACTTATTGAATAGTTACTAGGACCTAGTTACTAGGTCCTTCCCAAGAATTGTTTCAGAAATCTGTGAGATCATTACCATTCTTACCCAAAAGTTAAGGTTGAGGAGGTAGAAAACTGGGAAGCATAAAATACTTCCTCAGGGCCATTTAATTCACAAGTCATAAAAAATGGGTTCGAAGCTACAGCTGTATGACCCCAAGGTGCATGGTCATCCCCCCCAATAATGCATATAAACACCTAAGGTCATGAAAGAGCAGGTATTTGGGGGACTAAGAAATGAAATACATCAAGGATGTGCAATGTAATCTCAAAGTAGTAGCCTTCGCAGAGGAACTTCCTAGATACTTGAATAATGACCAAAGGGAGTAACTAATGGCAAAATCCCTGTGGCAGTGCCGCTCACACTAGTCACAGTGTCACATTGTGTATGTGTATGTGTCTGTATGTGTGTATACCTATGTAATACACTTTTGTTTACTGTCATGAAGTATCAGAAATTTAGCCATATGGATCTGAGTGCAGGACACTAAATAGGCATTTTGATTTATTTGCAAAGAGCCTGATTTTCAAAGAAACTAATTTATATTCTGTTTGAACAAATATAATCCAATACATCTTTAGAGTGCAATCCCGTGGAGAGTGGGTCATCTCCAAGGCAAAGAGTCTTGTCCAGTACCTTCATTCCCTCTGGATTCCATGTATGGGTCTCCATAGAGATAACACCTTCAAGAGCAAGCTTAATAAACGCACCTGGGAAGCAATAGTCTTTAGGAATTAGGTGAAAAGAAAATAAGATTATTGATAGAAAAACAAGGAGATAAAAATTAGAAAATTTTCTTTTGAAATTATCATGAATAGCAACAATTTGATAAATGCATAGCCTTACAAATGATACCTATAACATTCTTTTTTTCTGATTAGAAAAACATATTAATATTTATTATTTAGAAATAGAGAAGTATAAAGAACAAAAAATTTACCAGCAATCCCATCAAAAAGGAATTTCATCACTGCTAACATTTCAGTGTGTGTCCTCTCAATCTTTTCTTTCTCAAAAATATACATTTACCTAGTCAAAATTTTATTTTATAAAAAAATTTTAGCTTTCTTTTTGATTAATCTTTTTCCTAAATATCTTAGATGATAGCCAACAATGTGCTTTCTGTGTACCAGCCCTGGCAGAAGCTCAAGTAGCTAAAGGAGGATGATTTCCTTCACTCTCTCCATCCACCAGTGGCACCTGCCTCCATAGCACCTGGTCTGCTTCTAGATTTTTGTCCTCAATACTGCATGTAAGAATCACCTGTGGTGTTTTTAAAAATTCTAGTTATACCCTGATCCTATCCTAGAACAATTAATGCATCTAGTCATCAATACTTTTTCTTTTTCTTTTTTTTTTTCTTTTTTTTTTTTTTTTGGTAGAGACAGAGTCTCACTTTACCACCCTCGGTAGAGTGCCTTGACATCACACGGGCTCACAGTAAACTCCACCTCTTAGACTTAGGTGATTCTCTTGCCTCAGCCTCCCAAACAGCTGAGACTACAGGCACCTGCCACAATGCCTGACTAATTTTTTGTTGCAGTTTGTCTGGGGCTGGATTTGAACCCACTACCCTTGGTATATGGGGCTGGCCCCCTACTCACTGAGCCACAGGCAAATGCTCTTCAAGTAGTTCTAATGTGTAGTCAACATTGAGAATCCATTTAGAATCCATTTAGAATCTACGATCTGGATTTTGAAGACTGCAGAACAGATCAAATTGGGCACATTCAGGGTGGTATGGCTGTAAGACAATTTTGAAGACTTTGAAAATTTTAGTTATAAACACCCTATAAGAATTTTGAAAAACAGTCTTCACTCACCCATTTGAAGGTTGACATCCAAATTTTTGTTAGAATTTAAATAATTACAAAAAATACAATTTAAGGCATATTGTAAATCTTGATATTTTAAAATAACTATGTCATAATACTCTTTTTTAAATGTACCAGAAAAATCTAAAGAACATAGCAGTTTGGTACCTACCACCATTTTTCAAATAATGCATAAGCAAGTATTGTTTTAAATGTGAGAAATTTCACATCATACCTTTTAATCTTTTATCTTGTGTTTCCATTCTATTTACCCCAGATAATTTATCTCAAGACAACACATTATTAATTCAAAGTATTGTTGTTGATGCTAATAATTATACATACACACACAAAATTTAAATTTTTCCCATGAGCATGGGATTAATACATTTCTCCTGGGTTGGAAAAATCTAAAGGAAGGAGGTGCTTAGCTTGGAGGAAGCATAGATTTAAATTTTGAAGGCTGTGGTACTCATTTAACCTCATATTTCATTTGCCCAAAAATAGATTTTCATTCCTTGGGGTCCTTCTGACTCTGGACAAATAAAACTAAACAAAGCAGCTAACCACTATAATGACAAAAACTATTTGCTAAAGTAATTGTGCCTGTAAGCATGTTAAAAAGATATACCTTGAAAAAACTCAGAGGTTGCTATTATCTGACAGAGACAAACTCATGATTCAGTGAAAGACACTAGAAAAGATTAGAATGCCTGGTGCTTGGGGATAACTTGCAGTGCTCAAGGATAGTCACCCTCAGGACCAAAGATTTCACGTAGAATTGTGAAAATAGATTTCATGATGTTGCCCTCAATGGCAGAGAAAGATTGTCAATAATTTAAAAACAACATTGGTGCCTAATTTAAAGAGTATTTCTGATAAAAATCTTTGATACATTTCCTATCTGCCAATGACATGATCATGGCAAAACCATAAAAGTAGAATATAAGAAATGAAAGGTATTTCTGAAGCCTATAATAGCCTTGAACACCTGCAAATAGATTTTATATAAATGCCCGAAGCATTTGGCTGTGAGTCTGTTCTGGCTATTGTTTACTTATTCTTGAGGTGAATTGAAGGCTTTCCTCCCCCTGATGGTGGTGGTAATCATCATCACCATGGCAGGATGTTATTCTCTTTGTCTGGGTATGGGTGGGGATGGTGAGATTCTGAGATCCCATTATCTCTCTAGGGACTGGGTACATACTTCACTGGAATTGTGATTTGATACCTCTATGAACTTCAACCTTTTTTCAGAAACTTCCCTGTCCTTTTCATACAAAGTCATGAAGAAATTGGAGAGAACCACAAGAAAGCTAAAGCTATTAGGAACAAAGCTCTCAGAAATCCTTGCAATTTCCAGGACTAAAGTGTCACCATTGAGACTTGATAACAAGAAGACCAACTCCTTCAAGGACCCGAATGTTATCTCCTCCTGACATAATAACAAGCCATCCCACATGTTTGACAAGTTCATTTCCAACCCCAGATTCTACATTTTTCCAAGTGATGTGATAAAATACTACAAGTGGCTCACATGATATCCCCAGCTTTATCACCAGCTGGTTCAAGCTCCATTATTAGAACAACCCAAGCAGCCCCCGCACGATCTGAAGCCTAAAAAGTTGGTTGTCAGGGAGAAACATCAGGGAACTCTGCCCTTGAACCATGAGAGAAGGAATATTATCACCTACTGTTAGGTAACATGGCAGGAAAAACTCCAAGATATTGATCCTTAGGTTCACATTTTCCAAATAAAAAGTACGCAATATTTACTCTAGACCACTGGATTCCATCCATTAGAACTTAAACTAAGGATTCTTGGAAGCACCCAGAAATAGATTGCTACTGAGAATAAAGGGTACCTCCCAAGATCCCCTACAAACATAGTTTTTTTTCCATCCAAGACATCCAAGCAAGGTTAATTTTATGATTCCCCAGTATTCTTTGTCTTTTCTTTGCTCACTACTAATCTTGCTTATACTATGTCACCCTCTATTAACTAAATAAATGTTTTCCAATATATTCTTCATTATCTTAATTCTTGGTTAACTTTTACCACTCAAATCCTCTTCTTCCAATTAAAGAAAAACTTTCTTGCTCATTTTTCTCTTAGTTCCTATTCTAAATTTAATAAAATTCTGGATCTGTTATCATCCAACTTGCTCACAAAAAAAAAAAAAAAGTGATAGTGTTACTTTCAATACTTCAAAACAAATTTCTGGTCCCTACACTTCTATCATATCATAAATTCCAAATATTACACATGTAAAAAGGGGGATTTTGAGTCTATATCAACAAAAACTTCTCAGGTCATCACAATCTGCTAGCCTATTAATAATACCTAGCACAACAGAAATGGGATCTAATATGGGTGCTACATTTCTATAATCATCAACCAATCTGTTCTAATCAGAGACCATCCAGCAAAATAATAATAATATAATAATAATAATAATAATCTACTTTACAACAACAATAATTGGTTCACTACTCTTAAGGTAAACACTATATTCCCAGTAGGATCTGTGACCCTTCAAGGTACTTCTTATGAAGATAACTTCTATACTGGAAGTTCCACAAACTAAATTAAATTTATTATCTGTTAATAGTATCAAGCATTATTGTAAAAAGTCACATATCTGTTGATTTTCTGATATCTGCCCCAGAGAAAATATATGCTACATCAAGCACCTCTGACACAAATATTACAACTATATAAATACTAGAAGTCAAGTAGAACAGTCTGTATCTAGGCAAAAAAAAAAAAGAAAAAGAAAATGTCACCTGGTCTCTAGAAGCCTGGGATTTGGGGCTAACGTAGGCAAGCGAGCACATACAGTTTGCAGTTTAGAGCCATCACTCACACCCGTATCTTGTCATCTCGTCCCTTTATGGTTTGTCTCAAAACAACTTCCAGTTAAACCAAAAGAACTTAGGCTGTGCTGATTTCAGTGGAGAGGGGAGGGAGGTTAGATCTGAATTTAACCCAACCCACATACCCTTAAGGAGAGCTTTCTTCTGTACTAGATAAAACGTGCCATCTATATCCATATTTGTTCTGTTTTCCTACATTTTTAACAGATCTTTTTCCCAATTTCAAATAACCTAGAGGAAATGGTTTGAGGATTTCAAAATGAAGAAATAGCACATGTGGCCAGTGCTCTGTCCAGATGTGCAGCTGCTGTCTGGCCTAGGGAAGGGCTCAAACCTAACCTCCTAGCTACAAGTGTTTTCTGCAGGAGGCTGCTGCCTCAGGCTCTAGGTTTATAGTCCCAACTAGACAATTAATAGTGAGGCCGTAAAAGCCCAGTTTCCTTGCCTTAAGCAAGACAAACTGTGTGGTGCAATTTACAGGTAAATTCTTCAAATCAGGCTGAGACTGGACTTCACCTGAAACAGCATCCTGGCTGGTCTTCATTCCCCTCCTGTCTCCTGAGACCTCCCTCCTACCAAACTGTTTGTGATTCTCCTGACCCATCCATTCTCAGGGACCACCAGCTGCAAATTTGGTCCTTGTCCTTTCCAGTTAGACCCAGATTCTTCTATCTAAGCTAGATTATCAGAACAGTACCCCTGTCAGTATTCTTATAAGGGAGCATGCATGCATGCATTCATTCACTCATTCATTCATTCGGCATGTTTGTGTTGAATACTTGCTTGGTGATGTTTTTGCTGGCCTGGGGCTGCCTCGGGGACTAAAGCAGAAACCCTTCCTGTCCTCCTAGAACCTTCCATGTAGTGAGATTCCTCAGGGTGAGAAGGATTCATTCTTCATTCTTCACTTTTACTCAATAACAAGTCCCTCAGTAATGCAGTGTCTCATTTTATATCATGCAGAGAAGGGAAGTGAAATCCTGGAGGTTTTACAAAGAGGACGAGGATCAGCAATAGTCACCCTGTAAGCCACCCTGAATCCCACCCCCTTTTCTCAACCACACTCCTTTATATCTTTTAAATCTGTGCCATGTTCATGCAATGTTTTAACAGTTCAGGAGAGCTATAAAAATACCTCAGTAGTTATTATTTCTTCCAGGAATTATCAGAGGATTTTAATTTTTGTTTGGGAATTACAAAGATGGCTCCAATATGCCTGAGCACCCACATCTTTCAAAATCCTCAATCCATATTCTGATCTTCTTTAGCAAGCTAGCATTTTATTTTTAAAATATCACTTTTAATTAAAAATCCATAGCAATCTATTGATTTTATCTGTAATATTTAATATGTATTAAGTTTTGAACAGACAAAATAAAAACCTTCTTAATAAAAACCTTTTTTGTACTAATTTCTTATGGTATTACTTCTTCTTAAAGTGCTTTTCTAAAAATTCAACATTGTCTCAGAGAAAAGCTAGATTAAAGGTATAAAGCTTATTTAGTTAATTAATTACTTTGTGTGTCTACTCCTGGAAAAGCTTCACAGAGTAGTAAGAAGAGCTGGGCTCTGGATTTCAAATACATGGTTTTGAGCCCCTGGAATCCCACGTGCTGTGGATATGGGCAAGTTAATGGACTACTCTGTCCCTTGGTCTCTCCTTTGAACAATGAAAATCTTACCCACCTTGTGGAGATGCTTATGGAAAGTGCTTAGAGGAGTTCTTTGCATGCAGTAAATCACCACTATGTGCTGGCTTTTGTTATTATTATCCTTTTACTGCCTGGTTCCAATGTTTCCTCAAAAAGAAAATATTGCCTCTGATCTAAAATTTTTGCTAGAAGACTTCCTCTTAGCCATTTTATTTTAAAAGAAAGATAAAAAATACGCCAGGCCTCTGCATGCACGCCCGGCCTGGGACTCCGCTGGCAACCTCCTGGCCCTGTGACCCATGCCTGATGGGCCTCCACATGCATGCCCTGGCCAGGGACTCCACCGGCAACTGCAGGGCCCCCTGCCCCACGTCCACCCCAAGCAGGGACTCTGCTGGCAACTGTGCAGCCCCACGCACCTTGCCCTCTGGGCCTCCACACGCCCGCCCTAGCCAGTGACTCCACCAGCAACAGCATGGCCCCACACCTTGCACCCGCTGGGCCTCTGCACACCTGCCCAAGCCAGGGACTCTGCTGGCAACCAGAACCGTGCCCCACTGCGCCAGCAAGGCCTCCGCACCCGGGCCAGGAACTCCAAGTGCCACGCAACCTGCATCCTCCCTCCCATACCCTCCCTGCTTCCGCACTGGCCATGCCTGTCTGGCCAGGGACTCTAGAAACCATCCTACCCATGCCCTCCCTCTGGAGCCCTCCCTGCCTCTGTGCAGAGCCCTCCTCCTGGCCAGAGACTGCTGGAGCCCCGGGATCTCTGTGCCAAAGTCACTGGGTGCAAGGTACTCCCAGAACAGTGCGCATCATCATCTGCACTGTTGCTACATGTGAATGTGCCACACTCCAGAGCTGCTCCCACAGCCAGAAAACCCTGGCTTGGGCAGTCCCAGAGGAGCTACACAGGGTCACTCCTCACAAAGATCCAGCAACAATAGAGTGATCCCCCTGGGGTCTAATCTTGGAGAGACACCTCCCCAAATCTGAGGACGGCCAGAGGGAACAGTGAAAAACAATAATGGAGCAGAATCGATGGAAAAACTCCAGCAATATGAATAATCAGAGTAGATAAACTCCCCCAAGGAACAACAAAGAAGACACAGCACAAGATCCCATGCATAAACAAATGGCTGAGATATCAGAAATTGAATTCTGAATCTGGATAGCAAATAAGATCGAATTAGAATTCCAAGCAGCAATCCAAAAGATATCTCAAGAATTCAATGAATTCAAAGACAAAATGACCAAAGATTTTGACACATTGAGACAAGAAGTTGAAGCTCTCAAAGATCTGAGAAATACTGTAGAATCCCCTCAGTAACAGAATGGAGCAAGCAGAAGAAAGGATTTCTGACATTGAAGACAAAGCTTTCCAACACTCCCAGACTTTCGAAGAAGAAAAGAAATGGAGGGAAAAAACTGATCACTCTCTCAGAGACCTCTGGGATAATTCAAAGAAAACCAATATTTGCCTTACAGGGATCCCCAAAAGTGATAAAGTGGCTTCACAGAGTCTCTTCTTCATGAGATTATGAAAGAACTTTACAGACATGCAAAGAGATTCTGAAATTCAGATAGCAGTTTCAGAACTCCAGCACAACCCAACCTGAATAGGATATCCCCCAGGCACATAATAATCAATTTCACTAAAGTTAATATGAAGGAGAAAATTCTGAAAGCAGCCAGATGTAAGAAAACCATAACCTATAAGGGAAAGAATATTAGAATAACTGCAGATCTCTCTGCTGAAACCTTTCAATCTAGAAGAGGAGGGTCATTGATTTTTAATCTCCTAAAACAAAATAACTTTCAACTCAGGATCCTGTATCCAGCTAAACTGAGTTTCATTTATGATGGAGAAATTAAATACTTTAATGACATTCACATGTTGAAGAAATTTGCCATAAATAAATCAGGTCTCCAGGATATTCTCAGACCTACCCTCCATAATGACCAGCGTAATCCTCCACCACAAAAGTAAACTCACCCAGAAACTTTTTATCAAATTCAAACATCCACAGTGGTGAAAGGATTAAAAATGTCCACTGGACTTTCAAAATGCTTATCAATATTCTCAATTAATATGAATGGTTTAAATTGTCCTTTAAAGAGGCACAGGTTGGCTGACAGGATACAAAACTCAGCCAGATATCTGCTGCATACAAGAATCTCATCTTACCTTCAAAGATAAATATAGACTCAAGGTGAAGGGATGGTCATCTATATTCCAGGCAAATGGAAAGCAGAAAAAAACAGGTGTTGCAATCCTATTAGCAGATACAATAGGCTTTAAACCAACCAAAATAAGGTAGGATAAGGATGGACACTTAATGTTCATTAAAGGTAATAATATGATGAGATTTCAGTTATTAATGTTTATGCACCCAACCAGAATGTGCCTCAATTTATAAGAAAAACTCTAACAGACAAGAGCAACTTGATTTCCTCCAGTTCCATAGTAGTCAGAGATTTTAACACCCCTTTAGCAGTATTGGATAGATCCTCTAAAAAAAGCTAAGCAAAGAAATTTTAGATTTAAACTTAACCATTCATCATCTGGATTTAACAGAGATCTATAGAACATTTCATCCCAACAGAACTGAATATACATTCTTCTCATCAGCCCACGGAACATACTCCAAAATCAATCACATCCTAGGTCACAAGTCTGAATTTAGCAAATTTAAAAAAATAGTAATTATTCCTTGCATCTTCTCAGACCATCATGGAATAAAAGTTGAACTCAATAACAACAGGAATATGCATACTCCTACAAAAACGTGGAAGCTAAATAACCTTATGCTGAAGGATAGATGGGTCATAGGCAAGATTAAGAAAGAAATTACCAAATTTCTGGAACAAAATAACACTGAAGACAAAAATTATCAGAACCTCTGTGATACTGTAAAGGCAGTCCTAAGAGGGAAATTTATAGCACTGCAAGCCTTCCTCAAGAGAACAGAAAGAGAGGAAGTTAACAACTTATGGGACATCTCAAGCAACTGTAGAAGGAAGAACATTCTGACCCCAAACCCAGCAGAGAAAAGAAATAACCAAAATTAGAGCTGACTTAAATGAAATTGAAAACCAAAGAATTATACAACAGATCAATAAATCAAAAAGTTGCTTTTTTGAAAAGGTCAATAAAATAGATAAACCATAGGCTAACCTAACCAGGAAAAAAAGAGTATAATCTCTAATGTCATGAATCAGAAATGGTAAAGACGAAATAACAACAGACCCCTCAGAAATGAAAAAAAAAAATCCTTAACAAATATTACAAGAAACTTTACTTTCAGAAATATGAAAATCTGAAGGAAATTGACCAACACTTGGAAGCATGCCACCTACCAAGACTTAGCCAGAACAAAGTGGAAATGTTGCACAGGCCTACATCAAGTTCTGAAATAGCATCAACCATACAAAATCTCCCTAAAAAAGAAAAGCCCAGGACTAGATGCTTCAGGTCAGAATTCTACCAAACCTTTAAAGAAGAACTAGTGCCTATATTACTAAACCTCTTCCAAAATATAGAAAAAGAAGGAATACTACCCAACACATTCTATGAAGCAAACATCACCTTGATCCCTAAACCAGGGAAAGATCCAACAAGAAAAGAAAATTATAGACCAATATCACTAATGAATATTGATGCAAAAATATTCAATAAGATCTTAACAAACAGAATCCAACAACACATCAAAAAAATTAACACCATGACCAAGTGGAAATTATCAAGTGTCTCAAGGCTGGTTCAATATACATAAATCTATAAATGCAATTCAGCACATAAACAAACTAAAAAATAAAGACCATATGATTCTCTAAATTGCTGCAGAAAAAGCTTTTGATAATATTCAGCATCCCTTCATGATCTTAACACTTAAGAAAATTGGTATAGAAGGGACATTTCTTAAACTAATAGAGGCCATCTACAGCAAACCCACAGCCAATATCATATTGAACGGAGTTAAATTGAAATCATTTCCACTTAGTTCAGGAACCAGGGAAGGTTTGCCAATTGTCTCCATTGCTCTTTAAATTTGTAATGAAAGTTTTAGACATTGCAATTAGGGAAGAAAAGACTATCAAGGGTATCCACATAGGGTCAGAAGAGATCAAACTTTTATTCTTCACAGATGATTTGATTGTATATCTGAAAAACACCAGGGATTCTACTACAAAACTTTTAGAAGTGATCAAGGAATACAGCAATGTCTCAGGCTACAAAATCAATAGCCATAAATCTGTAGCCTTTATATATACCTACAGCCAAGCCGAAAAAACAGTCAAGGACTCTATTCCATTCACAGTAGTGCCAAAGAAGATGAAATATTTGGGAGCTTACCTGACAAAGGATGTGAAAGATCTCTATAAAGAGAACTCTGAAACTGTAAGAAATGAAATAGCTGAAGATGGTAACAAATGGAAAACTGTACCATGCTCATGGCTGGGAAGAATCAACATTGTTAAAATGTCTATAAAATTATATGTCACTTTATATGTAACAATCAACATTGTTAAAATGTCTATAAAATTATGTCACTTTACTACCCAAAGTGACATATAATTTTAAAGCAATTCCTATTAAAACTCCATTGTCATATTTTAAAGAACTCAAAAAAATAATACTTCATTTTATATGGAATCAGAAAAAACCTCAAATAGACAACACATTACTCAGAAATAAAAACAAAGCAGGAGGAATCACACTACCAGACCTGAGACTGTACTATAAATTGATAGTGATCAAAAAAGTATGGTATTGGCACAAAAACAGGGAGGTAGATGTATGGAACAGAATAGAGAACCAAGAGATGAATCCAGCTACTTACCATTATTTGATCTTTGATAGCCAATTAAAAATATTCAGTGGGGAAAAGATTCCCTATTTAACAAATGGTGCTAGGTGAACTGGCTGGTGACTTATAGAAGACTGAAACTGAACCCACACCTTCCACCATTAACTAAGATAGTCTCTCACTGGATAAAAGATTTAAACTTAAGACATGAAACTATAAAAATACTAGAAGAGAGTGCAGGGAAAACTCTTGAAAAAATCGGTCTGGACAAATATTTTATGAGGAAGACCCCCCGGGAAATTGAAGCAGCTTCAAAAATACACTACTGGGACCTGATCAAACTAAAAAGCTTCTGCACTGCCAAGAACATAATATGTATAGCAAGTAGACAGCCCTCAGAATGGTAGAAAATATTTGCAGGCTATCCATCCGACAAAGGTTTAATAACCAGAATCCACAGAGAACTCAAACCTATTAGCAAGAAAAGAACAAGTGATCCCATCTCAGGGTGGGCAAAGGACTTGAAGTGAAACTTCTCTAAAGAAGACAGGCACACGGCCTTCATACACATGAAAGAAAGCTCATCATTTTTAATCATCAGAGAAATGCAAATCAAAACTACTTTGAGATATCACCTAACTCCAGTAAGATTAGCTCACATAACAAAATACCAAAACCAGAGATGTTGGTGTGAATGTGCAGAAAAGGGACCACTTCTATACTGCTAGTTGAAATGCATTCTAATACGTTCCTTTTGGAAAGATGTTTGGAGAATACTCAGAGATCTAAAAATAGACCTGCCATTCGATCCTATAATTCCTTTACTAGGTTTATACCCAGAAGACCAAAAGTCATAATGTAACAAAGACATCTGTACCAGAATGTTTATTGCAGCCCAATTCATAATTGCTAAGTCATGGAAGAAGCCCAAGTGCCCATCGACCCACGAATGGACCAGCAAATTGTGGTACATGTACACCATGGAATATTATGCAGCCTTAAAGAAAGACGGAGGCTTTACCTCTTTCATGTTTACATAGATGGAGCTGGAACATATTCTTCTTAGCAAAGTATCTCAAGAATGGGAGAAAAAGTATCCAATGGACTGAGCCCTACTTTGAAGCTAATTTATAGCTTTCATATGAAGGCTATAACCCAACTATAGCACAAGAATATGGGAAAAGGGCCAAGGGAGGGAAAAGGAGAGGAGAGGTTAGGGTGGAGGGAGGTTAATTGGTGGGGCCACACCTAGGGTGCATCTTAGAATGGGTACAGGTGAAATTTACTAAATGCAGAATACAAATGTCTTCATATAATAAATAAGAAAATGCCATGAAGGCTATGTTAACCAGTTTGATGAAAACATTTCAAATTGTATATAAAACCAGCACATTGTACCCCATGATTGCATTAATGTACGGAGCTTTGATTCGATTAAAAAAAAAAATCTGGGGGATATTCGAGCAGCATTCTATGCTGCCAACTCTCTATGTAGGAAGGTTCTGAGATGGTGAGATAAAGACACTATAGCCCTTCTGTGGATATTAATTAAAAGATAAATTGAAGATGAAATAGTTTGGGGCTCTGCCTGGCTGAAATCTTGGCCAGGAGAATGTTTGGGTTTGCAGAGAGATGAAGAAACATTCTGTGATACATTCTGTCCCCCAGCACAGGGGAGTCTGGAGGATCTGAGAGGAGGATCCCAAGCCTGACCATGGAAACCTAGTTTCCGGATTGCTCGTTTTAAGTGAGTTGATTCACGAGGTACTTAATAACGAAATAATGGTATTGACTCATGGATTTGTCTAGATGATGTAAAAATATTAACAAAGGTGCCAGAGGGACACAGGAAAGTCAAGGCAGAGGCAGGTGGCAGGTGGCAGGTGGCAGGTGTGGAGCATAATCCTGAAAGTCCCTGCTCTTCCCACTGCTGCCAGGTGATGGGAAGTGTATCCCAGGAAAGGATTCAAAGGAGTTGAAGAGGTGGGTGGAGTCCTTGGGAAGATTAAGGCTGTGCCTCTTTGCCTATTAGTATAGACTATTCCAGAATATTACAGTGGCTCAGAGCCACATTGGTGTTTTTAGCCAGATGTCACCCCTGGTGCAGCACACATCCTGACAGCAGGTTGCAAATGACATATGTCAGAGAAGCAGGACAGGCCCAGAGATGCCCAGGCCAGAAGGCCAGCCCCTCCCAGCCCTTGTCCTTGTCTCAGGGCTTTCTTCAGTTGACTGTGCTCATTGGGGCTCTAGTCTAGAATAAGGACAGTCCCACCACAGGTCAGCCTCATCTCCTCGGAAGCCAAGCTGGCAGCTGGAGGGGGTATTGGCCTGCCCACCTGAGTCACATTGCTTGGGACCTAGGACTACTACATTATCAATCCCTCTGGACCACTATGGGAGAGGCAGATGGTGTTTGCTCATTTGTCCAGGTTAGGATGAAGGCTTTGGCAGCCCCTCCTTCAGGGGAGAATTGTAGGTCCTCCGTGGCTTGTGCTTCTGGTGCAGTTAGGGAACGGGACCTGTGATTTGCAAACCCAGGACATGATCACATCTATAAAAGCAGCTCTGGATCCAGGATTCTCTGAGAAACAGGTGCAAGCCTACAGCTACTCAGGGCAGGGAAATGGGCAGCCTCCTGGGATGGGGCAGACAGGAGATAGAGTGAGCCCTAAGGGCCCTGGGATGCCAAATCCTACTGTCACCTCAGTCCAAGGCCACAGTGGAGCCTGCCATGGAAACAGGGAAAAGAGGAGAAGGGAAGGAGCTCAGATATTAAATTAAAGAAACAAAGACTTGTCTGCAGGAACAGCCTGCCCGCTCCTCTGCCACTGAGCCCCTCCAGGCTTCAGAGTCCTGGCTTTCAGCAAGGGTTAAAAATGCAAGCTCCAGGATAAGGCTGCCTGGCTGAGCATCTGAGTCTCTTTTCCATCACCTGAGCAGCCTCAGCAGGTTTCCTTACCCCCATGGATCCTCTTTTTTCCACTCCTGTAAGATGGCGCTAATGATATAACCTTTCTCTTATGCTTTTTTTCCCTGAAGACTAAATGAACTAATCTATAAAAAAGCATAAAATGATGATAATAATACATTTAATTATTTGTATTAAAACAATACAAATGCACATAAAAATTATTTATGGAAATAATTTCAAAATACTTGGCATACTTGGGTGCCCAGTCAGTGTTGCCCATTGTTATAACCATAGCTCCTGCCGGGCTCTGCACCCCTACCCTTGGGACCTCAGAGAGCACATTCTGGCATCCTCCAGCTTCAAACCCATGCTAGGATAGGGTCTTTTCTGATTCCAAATGAAGCTTCAAGTTATTTTTCCTATATCTATGAAGTAAGACATTGGTAATTTGACAGGGATTGCAATGACTTTATAAATCACTCTGAGCAGCATGGACATGTTAGGAGTGTTGATTCTATCAATCCATGAGCATGGGATGTTTTCCCATTTGTTTGCATCATTTATGATTTATTTTATCTGTGTTTTATAGTTCTCCTTGCAGAGATCTTTTACCTCCTTGGTTGAATATATTTCCAGATATTTTCTTTGTAGGTATTGCAAAATGGTATTGAATACTTGGTTTGAATCTATAATTTTCAAAGACTACTCTGGGGGCCATAGTAGAAAAAGAATTGGACAAATGGAAATTGCCTGCCAGGAATCCAGGAAGGGTCCTCCAGTGACAGTTCAGGAAAGAAATAAGAGAAGTAGAACTAAGAAAATTGCAGAAGGAACACATCAGAAGAAAGAATTTGGAAGATATCTCCTAGGTAGAATCAGTACAATGAACACATTTAGTACAATTTGGGTGGCCAGTTGTAGGTATTGAGTGAGTGATGAGGAGCCATCAAAACTAAAAGAGGAGGGAGCCCAGTTATGCAAAAGGAATAAGTCTTGGAGATCTACTGTACAGTAGGTGACTGTAATTAATAATAACATATAAAATGCAGGAAAATTGCTAAGAGAGTGGTTGTCAAATGTTTCCACCACACACATACTCACACACAAAATAAATCAGTATGTAAGGTGATGGATAATTATTTTATGTAATCATTTCAGTGTATAGGAATATCAAAGCATCCCATTGTATACAATAAATATATACAATTATTCATCAATTATACCTTAATAAAGCTGAAGAGGGGGAAGGATGACTTGCCAGGCTTTTGACTTTAAAAATGGCCTCAAAAGCTGTGTTTTTGGTAGGGGGTATGAGTCACAAAAGGAAAAAAAAAAAGAAAAGATTTAGAAACTAATGAGTTTAGGGTGTCTTTGGGACAGCCAGATGGATGTGTCCAGTATGTTGTTGGCTGAAAGTCCAGAGCTCAGGGAAAGGATCTTGGCAGAAGATAGAGATTCAGGGTTATCACCTGACAGCTTGTGAAGCTTGATCATGAACACCACACCCAGGAAGACAGTGTAGAGAAAACTAAGGAACTACCCCTTGAACCCCGTCCCCGAATGCCCCCCGCCCTTCAACTTAAAAACCCACACTCCAGATCAGAGACTTTCAGGCTGTGAGTAACAAACCATTAAGTGATGAAGTAAATTTAGTAGGTTATTAACCGGAATTAGTAAGAGAAAGGGAAGAAATGAGAATGAAAATGGAATGAAATGAAAAGGAAAGAAATAGAAACCATTACCCTATATAACATGCAGAACAAGTAAGTATTGCTTTTTATCATGTTTTGATTTCGTTTCTAACTTGTGTTCATATATATGTGTGCTATGTTTCAGCCTAGAAATACAGAATGTCCCCAGAGTCACCACATACAGGGAAAATGGGAAATTGTAGTTTAATGTGCCTTTATTTACAAAATATTCATTATATAATTTTACAAAATATTCTGTATGTGTTGGCCACTTCTTTGTCAAATTCTGCATGAATTGCATGAATATTTGTAAGTAAATGTACATTTACCTACACTTTCCCATTTTCCTCATGTATCATGACTTTAGAGATAACTTTTGGAACACCCTATAAATAAAATAAGAAATGTAATAGTTCAAATATATGTTTCAGTATATAGAAACATGAATACACATATATATATATATGTAAATTTGTGTGTGTAGATGGATGATTACTGCATGAAAAACTACCCAAAGTGTCTTAAAATAATAAACAATCATGCACACACACACACACACACACAAATGTGTCTGCAATTGTTGGTGTAATTTGAGTTGTCAAATTATAGTTATATATACAGGATGGACATAAAGTTTGTGTGCAATGTACTATGTTAAACTATTTTAAATCACACATGAACTTTATGTCCACCCTGTGTGTACGTGTGTATGGATGTATATGAGATTCTACAATTTGGGCTGGTCTCCCCTGAGGTTACTCAAGTGGCTAAAGTTATCTGGAAGTGCATGCAGGGCTGGATGGTCCCAGATGCCTCATCCCCATGTCTGGCAGTCAGCTAGGTCTGTCAGGTGAGGGGCCTCATTCTTCTCTGTGAGCTTTGCTTGGACTTCGACACAGCACCTGAAGTCCCAAAGGACAAGCCTTCATCAAGCCCCTATTTGTATCATGCTTTCTGACATCATATTTCTCAAAGCAAGTTGGAAATCATGCTCACATTAAGCCCAGAGTCAACATGGGAGGGGTCTGGATCCTGGCAGGTATGTCTCACTGGTGCCACTAAGGTATCTCTGCCACAGAGTGACAAGCACACGGTTCCACATTCTCCTTGCTCTGGAGTTCTGAGGCTTACCCTTCACCCTGCTCCATTCCTGCCTTCATACTTCCTTTGCCTTCCTCCTCACCCTGCCTCCTCATTATTTCAGACGCCGCAGGTAAACCAGTAAGAGTAGAGGAGGATGTAACAAAGGGAAAAAGGATATCCTCTTCAGCCTCAGGTCACTAATAAACTATTTGAGCAGATAAAGGTCCAGGAAAAAAAAGTTAATTAATAAATGAAGGCAGGGACGGAGACAAGATGGCTGAATGAAGCCAGCTTTCCACAGAGGCTCCCCGTCCAAAAGGAGAGTTAAAGGACAGAAAATTACCAAGTAACCTGGTGGATTAGAGCTGCACCAAGAGAGAAGGTTGAAGAATGCACATCAACCCTGCTGAGGCGAGCTGCAACCCCAAGGATACAAACAAAAGGTACAAAATTCATCACCAATCAGAGGAGTTCCCCTCCTCCATGAGAACATCTCGGAGTGCCCCACAAACAAATGAGCAGAGTTCAAAAATCCTCCCACTATACTTCACAGGAGACACCCTCTAAAAACTGGACATACCTCCCCTCCTAGGGTGAGGAGCAGGCTCTAGGAACTCAAAACAGCTTTTCTTCTGCAGGGTAGTTATTAGGGACAGAAACAAATTCCCACAAAGTTGTTCTGTTCTGTTCTGTCAGTAACATCAATCGGGGCGGGGCTGGAACTGAGAGAACACCCCCCAGCCTCCATCAAGTGCCCAAGGTTATCAGGCCTCACCTCCACCTGCTAGACAGAGGCAGAGCACAGCAGCCTGGCTGAGCAGATATAGGATTCCTTGTGATTCAGGAAGGTGCAAACCCCTGGAGTATCTGTTCACTATAGGCAACTGGGTCGCAGCCATGTGGGGCTATCAGTGACTGGGTGTGACAGAGGTGCAAGGTGGGGAAGGAGGCATCAACCTTCCCAGACTAATATATTTGCTGGGTGAGTCCTCCTGACTCCACGGAGCACTGGAACAAGTGACATCTGAGTAGTCACCAGACCCCTGTGACCCAGTTGCCAGAGATCTTTTAAACTCTCCCACCTGAGACAGGTGCTGACTGAGCCAATTGATTTGAACCTTTTGAACTGAGCTAATCACCTGAGGACTATTCAGGTGGTGCCCTGGGTGTGTGGTTGTAGGAAGGATTGATTTTCCTTTTCCAATTGTTGCCTGTGGGGGGAGGGGTGACTTAATTGCTGGTATTTCTCCATACCTGATACTTCAACCCAGAGTAACTGTTTCACTAGGGTTAAACAGAGACCAGCAGAAAACAAGACAGAACCACTTAGCCCCACCACCCAAACAGGTCCCCAGTTTCTCAGGCCATAGCACTGTATGGGTACTTGACAAAGCTCCAGGGGAAAAATCAAATGGCCTAAAATAATAATGGGGTGGAATCAGTGGAAAAACTCTGGTAACATGAATAACCAGAATAGATCAACCCCCCCCCCCCCCCCAAGGAAAGATATGGCAGATGTAACTGAAGATCCCATTCATAAACAGCTGGCCAAGATGTCAGAAATCTAATTCAGAATTTGGATTGCAAATAAGATTAATAGAATGGAGGAAAATTTGGAATTAGAGATTCAAGGAGCAATTCAAAAGTCGAAATTAGGAATTTGAGGAGAAATTCAAAAGTTGTCTCAAGAATTTAACGAATTTAAAGA
>CAUYPK010019834.1:0-28095 GCA_963574355.1 Loris lydekkerianus
CCCATTAACCTAAATTTGGGCAGTACAACCACTGTTCTCTTCGTTTGCAAATTATTAAAATAAATTATTAAATAATTAAAAAAAAAAAAAAAAAAAAAAAAAAAAAAAAACAGAAGATAAATGAGTATGTTCCTTATGCCAGGCTCCTGGTGGGTTCTGAGAATGCAGTAATGTATGTAACAGACAGGTTCCCTGCCTTCCTGGGACTTACACCTCGAGAAGGCCAGACTGTAACAAGAGTGTTATCAAAGCAGAAGGTCAAGATCAATGGAAGGTATTCCAAGGAAAACTAACCTGGGCTGGGTTTTCAGGGCTGCTTCCTGGAGGATGTGGCAACAGAGTTTGACGGATGAGTAGAAGTGAGCTTAGGAAAAGAACAGAGGAAAGTTTCAGGTGGTGGGAATGAGGAAATGGTTCCAAGTTAAAGAAGGCATATGTGGGTTAGGGAGTGGGGTTAGGTGTAGGATTGTGGGACACAGATGGCCTTGGAATGTAAGTGTAATGGAAACCATTGAGCCATATGTTGTGATTTCTTTTAATATAGCCACATGGGCAAGGATGATTGTTGGAGTCCAGTTGGTGACCTCTTGTGTGGTCTAGTGTAGTGATTGTGGTGGTAGAGAAGGGGTGGGGGATTGGAGGTAGAACTGGAAGGTTCTCGTTAGTGCATTAATCAGTCCTCCCCTGCTCCACCTGATCTGTGTCTTAAACCTATCAGGAGAATGTGCTTTTGCAGCCACAAAGGCCAACAAAATGCTATATTTTAAAGAAACAACACGCTGGCATTTTGTTCCCCTTTAAAAGTCACTGACAGTACTGTGTTCAGTTTAGATAAGGTCTAAAATAAATTTAAAAGATTCCAAGATGGATATGAAGAGCTAAATGGCACAGAAGGGGGCCCTGTGGCCTCTGGCATCTGAGAAGACCTATGGAGAGGGCAGAGTGTGATATTCTTAAAATCCTGACACACACAAGTGAAGGAAAGGGAGCTTCCTTCCAAACAACTAGAAAGACAGAATATTCTGAACATTTTTTAGATTACACGAATAAAACTAGAACTCATAAATCTAAGTCACTGGTTTCTAAAATGTATTATGAGCTTTCCAAATTCAAATGCAAATTCTTTGTTTGCTTTGGTTGGTTTCAAATGCAGTAAGAACAGCTAAGGTAAAGCTCCAACTTGAGCAATTGCTTTTCTATATAATGACAGTGTTCCGCCTCATACATCCTGAAACACGAAATTGGGTGGGAAGGGCCATTGTTTTCGTTCAGTTTAATATTTCTTGTGTTTCACTGTCTCTTTTAATAAATGCTGTGTTACGTGTATTTTAAACAGCTGAGTCTGGTGCGATGCTGTAAGAAAGTGTGAGCAGTGTTCCCAGATTTCACTCTCAGAAGAAGCTGAATGAAAGTGCCTTAAGCTAAAGAATCTCAGGGGCTGTGCCCACAAAGATTTGCTTCTCACCATGTCACTGTCTAGTGGGAGAATATTGACTTCAAGGGTGTATTGACTGTGTTTTTCTTTTTTCATTTAAAAAAAAATTTTTTTTTAAAGACAGAGTCTCACTTTGTCGCCCTCAGTAGAGTGCTATGGCATCACAGCTCACAAACCTCCAGCTCTAGGGCTCAGGCAATCTTCCTGCCTTAGGCTCCCGAGTAGCTGGGAGGTGCCCAGCTATTTTTGTAGTTTGGCTGGGGCCAGATTCAAACCTGCCACCCTCAGTATATGGGGCCGGCACCCTACTCACTGAGCCATAGGTGCCGCCCGACTGTGTTTTTCTTATTTTCCATATTCTTTTTTTATTTTTATTTTTTAAAGAGTCTCACTGTATGGCCCTTGGTAGCGTGCCATGACGTCATAGCTCACAACAACCTCCAACTCTTGGACTCAAGCAATCCTCTTGCCTCAGCCTCCTGAGTAGCTGGAACTACAGGCACCCACTACAACACCTTGCTATTTTTAGAGACGAGGTCTCTCTCTGGCTCAGACTGGTCTCAAACCTGTAAGCCCAGGCAATCTGCCTGCCGTGGCCTCCCACGGTGCTAGGATTGCAGGCATGGGCCACTATTTTCCATGTTCTTGATGCTCTGGCATATGGGGTCTTGACAATGGAAAGACTGCCCCTCCCAGGGCTAGGTAATGTTTGAAGACAGCAAATGATTCCCCTGCATGTGTGCCTTTGATACACAAACCAACCACACCTCCAGCCACACCTTCACTGCACCCTCACTCAGGCCAAGCCAGTGTTCCCACGCCCATCTTTCCATTACTCTGGAGGCACCTGTCACCAGGGGACCTACCCCCGTAGCCCAGAGCCCACCAGAATTACTCAGATTTTCCAATCCTAAATTTACTCAGTATATCGACCCTGCCTCACCTGTTCTTTCCTGCAAGGGCCCTGTACAGGCCCTGGGCCGTCCTCTGGCTGCCCTCTCAGCCTCCTCACCCGCCTGGTGCTTCCCCCATAGCCCTGCATCTCCCACTTCTAAGGTCTGTGAGTGTCATCTTCTTCCATCGTGATGGTCATGTCCGTGTCCACCTGCTGATTAAAACATACCCTGGTCCATATCAACACAGGGGGACTCCATTAGTGCACCCTCCGCCTCTGGGAGGGATGAGAAAAGATCATTTGGAGGAGGGGGATTGTTTGCCCTTAACCGTGTCTACCAGGAAGTGATCCATCATTTCTGCTCACGTCTGATTGGCAAGAACCATTGTCAGGGCCCACCTCTCACAGAAGGCCAGGAAATGTCACTTAGCCATTCAGCCAGCAGTAAGAAACATGTTGCAGCCTCAGTAGGTGACTGTTTTGACATTGCAAGTTTATTTTGTATCATTTTTACTTCCTTTTTCAAATCTATTTTTACTAAACAAAAGCATTAAAAAAAAGATTGAAATTTGAGTTTCATGTCCTTAACTTTATCCAGCAGAAATGGCAATAGAGAAGAAAAAAATCCAGCAAAAGGTTTATGTAACCAGGAATTTGACCCAGCAGTGGTGGTTACAAATGTAATATAATCACTAACACTTGTATAAACCCTATCTTTTATAAAGCACCCTCCAATATTTTATGCCACTTTTATAGAAAAAGGAAAAAGTAATTTTTCTCTTCATGAATTCATAATGTTCAAAACAGAAAGAATAGTTTCAATTATAGTACAGTATAGTATAGTACAATTTCAAGTATGGTACAGTACAGTATGACCAAGTAAAAGTCTCAAAGTTTATTTTTTAATTAATTATCTTAAAGTCGGTCTATGTCTTCACTCTTGATGCAAGTCTAGTCATAGCTGGCTGGTGTGTCCCTCCTGTGAGCTCCTGGAGTATTTCAGTTTAGAAGGGAGCTGGTGCAGCAAATGTTCTGGAATCCAGACTGCTCTGTTAGAGGGCTGCCAGAAGTTCTTGAAATGAGGGGGGAGAGAGGGAAAGCAAGAGGAGCTTTGCATCTGCTTTCCAACCAGAATGTCTTGGCCCATTGCCTGGATGTCTAGGGAATGGTGCCATCTCCACCTTGACTCTGCCTACTGAGTCCGAGCAGGGAGATGCCTATTGTACTCAACTGAGGTGTGCTCTGATTGTTATCGCACTAACAGTAGACACGTATGCGCACCCCATCTGTTTTCCAGATCATTAAACCCTGTTATTTCTTGACCACGCAGCACTATGCTATATAACTTTGTCTGCAGATCTTGTCTTTTGTCAGAGCCATTTCTGAACATATTTTGTGGTTTAGCTGGGTGATGATATAATGTTTTTAATGAGCATTTAATCAAAATGGCATCTTTAAAAAATGGCATCAACTTAGTCCTTTGGAATATTCTGAAATAAGTTCCTTCATCATTCTGTCTGTTCATAAAATGAGATATTTTTTGGACAAATTGTGGCTTTTCCCACAAGTGGTTTTCAAAGAGGTTTTTGCATGCAGCATTTTTGGGCAGTTACTGCTAATGTGGACGGCCCCTATGGTTTTGTCCCAGTTGTTTGCAAGGGTCGGTTTTAGTGACTACGTTTCCAGACCTCATTTGGCTAATCCTACATTCTGTGGGTCCCTGGACCCAACCAGATTTTGCAAATAATATTAAGTGTGTGAGAATAGCCTGGCCTTCTGCCTTGGGTCAGTGGATCCTGAAGCAATAACACTATATTGTTTCTGAGAGCCGGGGACAGGCTCTCTATCATTTTATGACCCTTTTCATGTGTGTAATAAGCATTATATTAGGTTTTATATCATTTGCAATCACAAACTGTTTTCAAAATGACTCTGTTTTATCAAACCCAGCAGGTGGGGAATTTGTCCCACTCTTTTTCTTACCCTGTGAAAGTTTTCCCCTGGGATTTGGGGCACAGATAATGTCCTCTCTCAGCTCAGCCCTTGCCCAAGGGTGGATCTGCTACTGGATTTGTAGAAGGCTCACTGATCTCAGTGGTTCAAGTAAATTCAGCTGTTCTGATGTAATGGGCCTTTGTATACTAATGATGGGTGGTTTCTGATAGGAAGGCTCAGTTCCACTGTGGTTAAAGTAAGAAAACAAAGGTCTGGTGAGGTCACATCTCTTCACAGGCACTTTGCATGGATTTCCTTTATAGGGACCTTTTTAGAGCCTCACAAGATTTGACCCTTGCTGACCTCACCATTCTTGCAGGCACCCCTATAACCCCACCCTATCTCCTCAGCACATCTTTCCACTCTGCCTGATGTAGGCTAATCTCCTTTTTCCCTGAAATTTCCTTTTCCCTCTCAGCTGCCTCCACACCCACCCTTAAATATCCACCTATACTCCCATATTGCTTTCTCTGAAATAATGTACTTATTACATTTAGGGGTGTCCAACCTGTGGCTCATGGACTGCATTCAAATTATGTGAGGATTTTTTTGCTTATCAGTGGTGTGGGATATCACAGAAAGTATGCATAGACTTTTTTGTTTGTTTGTTTTTGCTCATCAGCTTTTATTGGTGTTTGTGTATTTAATGTGTGGCTCAAACAATTCTTATTCTTCCCCGAGGTATGGAGAGAAGCCAAAAGGTTGGACACCCCTACTAGTGGAAACCTATTGAGGGGAACTCAATTATTCACATAGGTTTGGGGACATCTTTTCCCACCTTTCAAAAAAGTGTACTTGAAATTTTAAATAAATAACTAAAATAAAGACAGTAAAATGACAGAAAGATATTTTCTTGTGAGGAGTGCTAGTATCATAACAGTGCCCTTAAGATGAAGCAGAGTGGGAGGGAGGATTTTGTCAGCAACTTGCTTGAGAAATAAACTGCACAATCAAGTTGTGTTTTTCCAGCCTTGAATTATCAACAAGTAGTTTGTCAGTATGTTTATACAACAATGGCTTCTTCTTCTTCTTTTTTTTTTGGTAGAGATAGAGTCTCATTTTATCGCCCTCGACAGAGTGCCGTGGCATCACATAGCTCACAGCAACTCCAACTCTTGGACTTAGGCAATTCTCTTCCCTCAGCCTCCTGAGTAGCTGGGACTATAGACACCTGCCACAATGCCCAGCTAATTTTTTTTGTTGTTGTTGCAGTTTTGCCAGGGCTGGGTTTGAACCTGCCACCCTTGGTATATGGAGCCAGTGCCCTACCCACTGAGTCACAGGTGCCACCCTATACCCCAATGTCTTCTTAAGGACTTACCGTATATACTCGAGTATAAGCCGAGTTTATTCGGCACAAAATTTGTGCCGAAAAACCTGAACTCGGCACAAATTTTGTGCCGAAAAAACTCGGCTTATACTCGAGTATATACAGTATATTCTTTTCTTCAGGAGCACCTTATTGGCAGATTTTAAGAAGGAATGATGCCCACAGATGTTTGCCTCCAAAACAGTTGAAATGTAACTGTCTAATGGGGGGTTTTCCCCACAAGGTACGAAATTTGATGACTGCAAATTGTTTGGAGGATGCTGTCTTTCCAGAGGCTCTTAGTAAAGTCCCAAAATCTCATCTTGGTCTGGGAGTTTCTCCTTTAAGGGAGTAAGTTATTTCTAAATGGTATTAGCTTTGGGGAAGGAGAAACTCTTTCCTAAGCTGAAAACTAAACTGCAGTGTTGTTATCTCTTCAGAATGAACTGAAATGATATTAGGTTTAGCTTTTCTTTACTAGAGTTTAATGCTCAGATGACCTTAAGTGTAAACATTTTATTGATTGCCGGTAGCATTCATTCTGACAGGTTAGAAATTAATGCATTGTGAAAACCTAAGCCACAGGGGGAAAATGTTCTTTACATTTCTCTTTCATTCTTGCCACACTGCCAGCTCTGTGTTCAGTAAGTCTGAATGGTCCCTCTCTGTGAATGTACTCTCTTCCCAAGTTAACTGCCCCAAAGTGATCAGAAAGTTTGCACCCTTGTAAAAGCTTAAACAGTTCTGTGAAGTCCATCACTTCCACCTAAAGACTTCCTCTGTTTCTCTCTTTGACCTTGTAGACAATTATGTCCACCTATCACCTCCTCAGCCTGACTGGAGAGATGAGAACGTGTTCTCTTTGCTTATTCCACTTCCTCCTCTTTCTTTCCTCTGAGTCAGTGATTCTCAGCCACAGTTGATTTTACCCCCTGAAGACATTTGGCAATGTCTGCAGATATTTTTGGTTGTCACAACTAGGGTGGTGCTCCTGACATCTAGTGGGTAGAGTCCAGGGATGCTCCCACAAAAAGTATCTGACCCAAAATGTCAATGGTACAGAGGTTGAAAAATTGGACTTATGAAATGCCCCACACAAACTCACAATAAAAGGTCAGGTCTCAGGTATTCCTTCTGCTCCTGAAGGGCTCACTATGTGTATTTCCTCATGTGGTGCCCACTTCTGTCATATGAATCTAATTTTCTGTTCACCTCAGATTTCTGCCAGAGATTTCCTTCTCTTTGGGTATTGGTATTTCACAAGAGTACTTCTTGGTCTAATTGTTTTTCCCCTTAAAGTTGTTCCCTTTCATTCTTTGAGATCTTTTTTTCTAACTCAGTTAATGAAAACAAGCTCTTGCTTTCAAAATTTACAGTTTGTTACTAACTGTGTGACCTTGGACATATGATTTGACTTCTCTTTGCTGTAGCAGTTTCCTGATCTGAAAGATGCAGATAATAATGCTATTTCATGAGGTTGTTAAAGCAGTAAAGGAGCTAATGCATTAATACATGTTAAGTGCTTAGAACTGTTGCCTGTCATATGATACGTGTTTAAGGTATTATAATGGTTAACAATTTTCTGTTTATATGTATACCCATAAAATAGGAAATACATTTTAAACCTCCATATTAGACAAATACTTTGTATGTCTGATATCTTTTAGTCCATGAATCAACTAACATTAGAAATTTTGATAATAAAAAAAATTCAAAAAGTTTTCAAAACCATAACTGCTAACTTTGATTTTCACCTTAGTCTCCCATACATTGTAACTTTTCCCATCTCATCACAGGTTTCTCTAGGTTCCCTTCAGGTATAATTCAGATGGAACATTTAGGCACACAGACTCCTCCTCTTCCGACTAAAATGACCACTCCTCATTGACGAGCATGGAGGGTCTAAGATGGAGACTAGGAAATTCACCCTAAACTGAGGAAGAGGAGGATCTGAGACTCTCATGGAGGGTCTGAGACTCTCATGGAGAGTCTGAGATGGAGACTAGGAAATTCATCTTAAATTGAGGAAGAGGGGGAGGATCTGAAGCTCTCAAGTTTCTCCAGCTAAATGTGTGGGGGGCAGCTGATTTAGCAGCTAAGAAGGTAGACTGTCGCCTTTTACAGTCACCTATCTGGAAGGACCTTTAGAAGTGATTCAGTCATCATCATCTACATCTGATATAAAACCTCTATTTCATAGGAGAAGAATTAAGACTTAGAACCTGAAATTTAAAAAAACAAAACAATGGAAGAGCTGGAACAAGACAGCAGGGCTGCAATGGGGTCTTTTAATTTTCATTACTGGGATTTACTCCACTATCTCCAATTTCTTCCCTCGACTTCACCTTTCTGATTATCCTTTTATTTCTCTTGTGATACAGCCATGTGTCATTGCTATCTATTCTTTCTATTATGAACCTGATCATGTGGTACTGAGTTTTCACTTGCTCTACTGTTATTCAGTACTCTGTATTAACATGACCAGAACCAGTGCTCGCCATTTAAGAAACCACCATTTACCTGGGTGCTCGGGCCAAAATCCCTGATAGCACCATTGATTCCTCACATTTTTTTCAGCCCAACATCCAAATTATGAGCAAATCCTGTCATTTCTATTACTCCTTACCAGCCCCTGTCATAGCTACTCCCAGTCTGGACCTGCAACTGTCCAATAGAACTTTATGTGAGGATGGAGAGGTTCTGTATCTGTGCTAGCAGCAGCCTCTAGCCACATGTGCGATATTGACTATTTCAAATGACTGAGGAACTGAATGTTTTTATGACAGCTTTATTCAGCCATTTATATTCCATACAATTAATCTATTTAAAGTGTACTATGATTTTGTGGTTTTTAATTTTCCCACGAACTTGTACACCATCACCGCAATCAATTAGAGAAGATTTCTCTGTCCCTGAGAAGAGCCCTCTACCTGTTAACAGTCATTCCCTATTTCTTCCAAACACCCTGCAGTTTCTGACAACCACTGATCTGCAGTCTCCCTACAGAATGTATATACCTGTTCTGGATATTTTAGACAGGAGAAAAGCATGCAGTACCTGGCCTTTTGTGTCTGTCTTCTTTCACTTAACGTAAGGTTTTATGCATTATCCATGTTGTAGCATGTGTCAGCACTTCGTTCCTTTATAGCCTAATATTCTATTGTATTGATATACCACATTTTATCAATTCACCAGTTGGCGACATTCAGGTTATGAATGGGTTATTGTGAACAGTGCTACTGTGACATTCATATCAGTTTTTACATGTTATTTATATGTTTGAATTTCTTTCCTTTTTTTTTTTTCTTTTTTTGAGATAGAGTTTTACTTTGTCACCCTGAGTATAGTGCCCTGGTATCACAGCTCATAGCAACCTCGAATTCCTGGTCTTAAGCGATCCTCTTGCCTCAGCCTCCCAAGTAGCTGGGATTACAGGCACCTACCATAACCTGTGGCTATTTTTAGAGATGTAATCTCACTCTTGCTGAGGCTCAGGCTGGTCTGGAACTCATTAGCTCAAGCAATCTGCCCGCCCTGGCCTCCCAGAGTGCTAGGATTCTAGGCGAGAGCCATTGTGCCCGGCCTTATGTTTGAATTTCTTTATGTACCTAGGAGTGGAATTGCTGGGTCATATAGTAACTATGCAGCTTTTGATTTTTGTTTTTGAGATGGGGTCTCACTGTGTCACCCAGGCTGGAGTACAGTGGCTACTTACAGGCATAATCATAGCTCAAAGGCAGCCTCAAACTGCTGGGCTCCAGCCGTCTTCCCAGTTCAGCCTCCCGAGTAGCTGGGACTAGGGGGATATCCCCTAGCCCAGCTATGCATTATCATTACGAAGAACTGCATACAAAATGTCTATACCATTTTACTTTCCCACCAGCAGTGTATGAGGATTTAATTTATCCACATCCTCACAAACTCTTGTAATTATTGTCTATTTTACTATAGCCTCCTGAGTGAGCGCTAAGCGATATCTCATTGTGGTTTCGATTTTGTGTTACCTTGATGGCTGATGATGTTGAGCTTCTCTTCGTACACTTGGCCATTCATATACTTTGTTTGCAAAAAGGTCTATTCAGAGTTTTTGCCTATTTTTAAATTAGGGGTTTTTTTCTTTATACTAGGGTTGTAAAAGTTCTTAATGTACTCTGTATACACGTTCCTCATCAGATATATAATTTGCAAATATTTTCTCCACTCTTCAGGTTGTCTTTTTACTTTCTTGGTGGTCCCCTTTAGAGCACAGAAGTTTTTAATTTCTGTGAAGTCCAATTCATCTACTTTTTTCTTTTGTCAATGTACTTTTAATGTCATATCTAAGAAACTATTGCCAAATACAAGGCTATAAAGAGTTATTGCGGTGTTTTATCCTAACATTTTTAAAAGTTTGGGTTCTATGATCCATTTTTTATTGGTGTTTTATTATAGTGAAACATCATAAGCTTTGCCATTTTAACCATTTTAAACATACAATTCAGAGTCCTTAATCACATACAGGAAGTTATACAATCATCACGACTATCTGTTCACAAAACTTTTTCATCCTCATACTGAAACTCTGTACCCATTAAGCCATAACTCCTCTTTCTCCTCGTCCTCCCCAGCCCCTGGTAGAAACTGAATTTCTTCATTGTATTTTATTTTATTTTAATTTTCTTAACTGTAAACAACTAAATGCAGCTAGTGGTGACTATCAAGTTAGACTGCACATCTGTGATTCCACCAGTACTGTTTCCAAGCTGCCTTTGCGTTTGTTGTTACGGCATTTATGGTCGCCCATGATCTATTTCTTTCTTTTTTTTTTTTTTTATTTTTAGAGACAGAGTCTCACTTTATCGCCCACAGTTGAGTCCTGTGGCATCTCAGCTCACAGAAACCTCCAGCTCTTGGGCTTAGGTGATTCTCTTGCCTCAGCATCCTGAGTAGATGGGACTACAGGCAGCCACCACACTGCCCAGCTATTTTTTGTTGCAGTTAGGCCAGGGTCGGGTTTGAACCCGCCACCCTCAGTATATGGGGCCAGCACCCTACTCAATGAGCCACAGGTGCCACCCTATGATCTATTTCTTTAAGAAGGCTAACTCATACCATTTCATTGCCAGCTCAGAATTCTCCAGGGGTTACCTGTCACGGTTAAGAATTCCCCATGGTCTGCATTCATTGCCTCTCTGATTCTACGTTCCTCCTTCCTCCTCCCGGTGCCTGTAGCTGGCTGGTCTCATACTGGTCTCTGACCTCACAGAAGGCTGCTTGTGTTCAGACCCTTCGCAGTTTCTCTTCTCTGCCTGGTGCAGTCATTCTGTAGATAATCATTTAACTCTCTCCCTCATATGATTTGGATATGCTAAAATGTCACTTCCTCAAAAGGATTTTTCTGGAACCCCTTACCTTAAATAGCAACCCTGTCTCTGTATTCTATTACTCTACCTTGTATTTCTTCGTAGCACTTACACACTTCATGTTTCATTTTGTGTCTGTATGTGAGTTTATGTTCTTTCTCCCTCACTATAGTGCAAGCTCCATGCAAACAGGGCCCTTCTCTCCCCAGTTCTCATAATAGTACTGGGGCATAAAGGAGATTAAATAAATATTTGTTGAGAATTTAAAAGAAGAATAAAGTTGTTCCTTTAAAGACTATTATCTATATTAGAATCAAAGAAATGGTCTTCTGTCTAAACTCAAGTGTTTCTTTATTAAGGTGTGTTTTAAAGTAGGGCCAGTTACTGAGAAGGGAGCTGCTGCAGTTAGGAACAGCTGTTTGCTAGTGAGCATATCCGTAGTTTGTTGCCTTCTTGAGGTTAATTTAGCCTGTCCCTTAATTTTTGAACTTTTCTCCCTACTTCTTTTTTTTAGAGACAAGAGTTTCACTTTGTCACCCTCAGTAGAGTGCCATGGCGGCACAACTCTCAGCAACCTCCAGCTCTTGGGCTTAGGCAAGCCTCTTGCCTCAGCCTCCTGAGTAGCTGGGACTACAGGCACCTGCCAAAATACCCAGCTATTTTCTTATTGCAATTTGGCCAGGGCAGGGTTCAAACCCACCACCCTTGGTATATGGGGCCAGAGTCCTACTCACAGAGCCACAGGCACCACCCCCACCTACTTCCTTTTTAGAGAGCTCCTGCTAAAGCTCTGCTGTCTCTTCACCACCCCTCCCCTAAGCTGTGGGCTTGTTCCTTTTTATTAACTCAGTGGCCACATTTCTCTCTGTTCTCCTGGTACGACTCTGACTTCCCTCAGAAGCAAGCCCTTTGTTTAGGGCTGTGCCTCGTGCAGCCCATGGTGTCACTTTGCTGGGTAATCTTCCCTTTACCTATCCAGAATCAAGAGAAAGTGTGTGCCTGGGAGGTGGATCCAGTGACTCATAATTATCCTGTTCTTCCACAACTTACACTACTTTAGGAAAAACAGGAGCTCTTGATTCTTTAATGAAAGTGAGATTCTTCAGCAAGCAATTGGGTAAATCATAGAGCACAAATACACTAGCTACTGGGTTGGAAATTTTACCCAGAAATCCCCATGTACTCAGCTTGTGGGCCACAGATCTGAGTATAGAAAAGAGTCAAAGGAGGTTGTCAATGTCATCCAAAGAAATTGTTCCTTATCTTCAAAGAGCCTTTGACCCCTCAGGATAAAAACCACGCTTCTCTGAGTTAAGACTAGCTGGCAGGAATTAGACGATTCTACTAACATTCTCCTTAGTAATTGTTATATGCAGTTTAATAACCATCCTTAAAAAGAAAAAAAATATATGAAAATTGAAGTTTCAACATCCCGGTTGTATTTTCTAAATATCTCTCATTGGATGCTTGCATTTCCTAGTTTATAGACTCCAGAAGTGCATGTAGCTGCAAATGAGGACATGAGTCATGAATATCACCAAAAATTCGTTCTGAGTTCAGTCATGATGAATTGATTTTGTATTCATGTGGTTTTCATCTGTCATTGGTCCACAATTCCCAAATATCAAAAATTAATGATGAATATTAAATGAACACTTGAAGAAGGTACAACACTAGCACTCAATAAGGAGAGATTAGTACATCCTTGTTCTTTTTTTAAAAAACTGTATAAAAATATATTTATAAAGATGTAAATTTCAATGTGGATCAAATGTTTGGTTGTTTGAGTTTTGACAATTTATTTGCTTCATTTGGAGAAAATCTAAGATGAAAGGATTTGCAGTTAGAAAGAGAAGTAGGCATTAGAATCACATAGGGTAGATATTTCTAAAATTCCATTTATAATGTACTGAGTAAAATAGATGGCCATGCTCAGCTTCTTGGAAATTAATGGTACCTTATTTATTTTGCAGATACTGCATTGGCCAGTGGTCATGCTACGGACTATTTATTTGTTGGAAATATTGTTTACACAGTAAGTTTGCTTATTGAACCATTTTTAAAACGTCTAGGTGTGGGTTATAATCTTTATACCCTTTATGTGGCCTTCCTCATGATTACTATCTCTTTCAAATATTCAAACTCTGTTTTATAGATTCCTTAAAGTTCAGCATGGTTGTGAAATCTTTACTGTATTGCTTTTGAAGGTGACACAGAGTCACAATTTCTGGACAGGTGATTCGCAGATTGCCTGGTTTTTCAAATGATTATTTCACATCTACCCTTGAAAGAAAACACTCAGGAATGTGATTTAACCCAAATCATCCAAGCTAAGAAAAGGGGCAAAACTATTATTTGTGAAAAGACCATCACTAGAATGAGTTTCTCTGTTAGTAAATCTGCCTGTTTCTTTCCTAAAAACAGTCCCTAGAGAGTTAGCTACCAATGTGGTACTTGCAAAGTACCAGTTCCTTGGAGGAATTAGCTCTAGAGCAGAGAGGAATTTCTCATGGAAAGTGAAAATAACTCACTGAGGATAATGTATTTTTCCAAACTCTTCTTTCTTTTCACAGTATGTTGTTGTTACTGTTTGCCTGAAAGCTGGTTTGGAGACTACAGCTTGGACTAAAGTAAGTTTTTATAGCATTTTTTTCCTTATCCAGTATTGATATTTTTTATGCTAGGATTTTTTTAAAGCCTTGGGGAAACAATAAGCAATATCTAGCTATCTTATTTTAAAATTAGCATGTAAAAATTGTGGTTTGATCTTTATCAGGGCAAATTTGCAATCCAGAGTTTCTTGGTGATTCATTTACTCAAGCACCGAATAAGGCTGTAAGCTGTTAACAGTCACCTCAGTTCAAATGTATATGTTCATTGTCAGAAAAAAAAGCCAAAACTCATATACACACACACACATGTGGAAAATACAGAAGGATGAAAAAATAAATCCCATGATTTTACCAACCAGAGACAGTTACTAACACTATTATCTATAATCTTCCAGACTTTACTCCATATAGGCATGTGTGTGTATTTTTTATAAGATGATACATTATGAAACAGAGTTTTGTAACCTTCTTGTACTTAAAAATATATCAGGTACTTTTTTCTATGCCTTAAAGTATAGGACATAAAGTTTATGTGCAATTTACTGTACAATTCAACAAAGTCGTATTCCATGTTCATGATTCCAGAGTATCAATCTTTATAGATGCTCCATTATTTATTTCATTAGCCTTTTATTTTAGACATTTTGGTTATTTCTAGCATTTGAGGATTATAAGTAATGTTTCTTGTTTATCTCTCACAGAATGTTATGACCTGGCTGCTTTTTAAATGTTCTGCTAAGAAAAGTGGGGATGGGGGTGGGAGGTCATTGTGCAATCAGGGACTCCCCAGAAGACAGTGGCAATTAATCCAGGTCAGAAGAGATGGTGACTTAGGCTGGGAGTTAGAGGAAGAGGTGCTATGAAGTAGTCAGAGTCTGGATGTATTTTTGTTTTTTGAAAAGCTAACAGGGCTTGTAGATGGATTAGATTATAAGGCATGAAAGAAAGGAAAAGCTAAGGATCATCATACTACAGGGCAAAGGAGAAAAAAATAACAACTCAGACATTTAAAGGAGCATTGTTAAGGTGTAATAGCCATCCAGATTAAAAAAAAAGAAATTGCAAAATGAACAGAACAATTAAAGTCTCAGAATTTTAAGTAAAAACACCATGTTCATTTTGTGTGTTCAACCATTCTCTTACTAGATTAATGAGCCCTTGTTCTGTGCAATCCAAGGGTGGAACAAATACTTGCCAGGAACTGAGAGGTCCCTGCTGTCACTATAGGATAGATCTTAGTGGAAAGTCAGTTATGGCAGCAAAAGCAGGTGGTTTGGGGCCACTAATTACTTGAATTTGTTGTTAAAAATTCTGAGAAAAGAGAATCAGGGAGATTGAACTCCCCAATAAATAGTTACCCCTTTCACAGGGAAGGGTAACTTGGGTGTGGGGGCTTCTGCAGCAGGAGAGATTCAAGTGACTTTTCCCAGCCAGTGAGATGTCCTGAGGGTCTGCTTTCCTCTGCAGTTCAGTCACCTGGCTGTCTGGGGAAGCATGCTGATCTGGCTGGTGTTTTTTGGCGTCTACTCAACCATCTGGCCCACCATTCCCATTGCTCCTGATATGAAAGGACAGGTCAGTGCTACTAATTGTGAGTGAACCTCCTGTATCTTGTGACAACAGTGTTTTCCATGTGTGAGTGAGTGGGCTTTCTGTGTCTTACAATAACCATGAGGAGAGGTTGCTGCTACCTGCTTCTTTAAGAATTTATCAGGAGATAAACAAAATCAGGGCATCTTGAAGGGGTTGTCTAGTCCATAGAAGTGGCATTTGAAATTTTTTTTAAAATGTTGTGTAGAGATAAGGTCTCACAATGTTGCCCTCAGCTCCTCAGCTGAACTTGAACTCCTGAGCTGGTGCTATCCTCCCAACCTGACCTCCCCAAATGCTATGATTACAGGCATGAGCTACCATGCCCACCCTGAAATTTTCTTTTTTGGGGGGTGGGGGTGGGGGTGGGGGGTTCATTGTTAAATCATAGCCGTGAACATTAGTGCAATCGCCTGGACCCATTCTAAGATGCACTGTAGATGTGGCCCCACCCATTACTCTCCCTCTACCAAAACCTCCCCCCTCCCTTCCCCTTCCTTGGCCCTTTTTAAGCATTGTGAGAAATTGTCAACTTAACTCTTCTGACTTGCCCAGCATGTCCACATTTCCATAACAGATTCTGTGTTAATTATACATAGCACTGATATGTACAACTTGTGGCTCTTTGGGAATGGGAGCCGTCTTATGTATTAGTATTCCTGTGATTATGTCAATGATAGCTTCGATATTACACTCTGATTAGGTGATAATTGGTCACCTGTGCAAGAGAAATATAATAGCTCTATTAACCAGATCATTGAAGAGCCAGAAATCTCTCATGGTTCATCTCTTTAATTAAAGACCTCTATATTTGTTTGAATTTTTTTTTTTGAGACAGAGTCTCAAGGTGTCAACCTGGGTAGAGTGCTGTGGCATCACAGCTCACAGCAACCTCAAACTCCTTGGGCTTAAGTGATTCTCTTGCCTCAGCTTCCCCAGTAGCTGGGACTATAAGCACCCACCACAATGCCTGGCTATTTTTTTGGTGTTGTTGCAGTTGTCATTGTTATTTTAGCTGGCTTGGCTGGGTTTAAACCTGCCAGCCTCAGTGTATGTGGCTGGTGCCCCTAACCACTGAGCAATGGGTGCCACCCATTTTTGAATATTTTTTATATGTCCTTTTCTTTTATATTATTTTTGTCCAGTGTTTGAGGTTGAGCCGAACAATGACAAATTGGATCATAGAATCCCATGGTATCAGGTGTGGAAAGGAAAGAGCTTGGCAGACTATGTCCAAACCTCCTGAATTTCCCAGAGAAGCTGTGCAGGCCGAGAGCTCTAGGTGGACCCCACAGAGCTACCCTGGGGTTGCTCCCACCCAGGCCCTATGCTCTGGGGCCTCTGTTCCTGCATAGTGTATTTCTGTGCACAGAGTGAAAACCATGGTGCATAAAGCCAGTCTTCCCATTTCTAGTCCATTCTCTGGGGGCCTGGTACCTCAGGTCTCCTTCCCAAATAGCCAAAATCCACTGCCCTACCTGTCTGGCCCTTCCCCCCTGATCTAGGCCAGTATGCACCTCTTTGCAAGTGCTGTGCACTGAGGAGATTGGCAGTTGCCCTGAGACATCTACCTACATTTGCAGAAGATGTTTGTGCTGTGGACTGAACCAGAGGTGGGAAGGGAAGAACTGTGTGTCAGACTTCCCCTAGTGGGCCTGTCCCAGGAATTTTATGAGCAGGCTTGCCTATGACATACCTGGCTACTACCTCTGCCTCACTTACTCTGTAAAGAAATGAACAAAAGTTCCTGGGTCCACTCAAGTCTAGATGATAGTAACAATTTTGTGTGAGATTATCCAAGGCGGCCCTGCCTGCCTTTTCACCTGATGCATCAGCCATCTGAATACCCAGGCTGTGAGGGCCTGAGAGTAGTGTGGGCACTGAGCAGCACAGCCTCATCCTGCAAGAGCAGGCTTGCATGTTCTCTGTCTGTAAGGGTAGGGGACAAATGCATAATGTGGTTTACAGTTCTTTTCCAAATCCAGGCAATAGAGGAAGTGAGAGAGTGTTGAATGAACCCAGATTGTTGTACAGCAACATGAGTATTCCCCAGCAAAGATGCTTTCTGCAATGTTGTTGTAAAACAGCATGATTGGTCTCACAAGACGGACCAAGAACAGTATCTGCGACGAGATCACTGATCAGACGTAGTGCTGAGAGCACCTGCTCTGGGCTCTCTTCTTTCTGGACAAATCACATAGCCTACAGGTCTGTTTGTTTCTAAGCCTCAGCTTAATGGTGAAATCTCCATCATATTTGGGGACTCTTCCCGAAGAAACGTAGTGAGCAGTTCCTTCTATCCAAGAGCAAGAAGTGATAACGGTAAACATCATTTCATTTTTGTATAAAAGCATTTTTTCATTCAAACCATGTCATTTTAACATTTATGTTGGTCGCTGTGTTTCCACAAAGCAAATGATAGTGTCATAAAATAGAACATAGCTGTTGAGACTGAGGTTTTCACTGGGTATTGAATAAGAGGATTAGTGTAGTTTTCATGAGGCCGAATTTCTGAATGAGTCTTCTGCTGGCTCGGTTTAAAGAGCTGTTTATCATCTCTAGTCTTCTTCCAGGGGGAGCTGAGTGGGGAAGGGCACCAGTAAACCATTTAATTTAGTGTCACAGCCAGCATTAGTACTGAATCATCTGCTGTCTGCCCCTCTGTATTTTGACTCAGTAGTTTGTGCAGTCTTTGAAAAATGGCAGAGAAGTATTAAAAAACATTTTTTAACACCTTTGTGGAATCACTTTGGTGGAGAGTGGCTGAACTAGCCTGAAGTCTCATAAAGGCTTGTGTTGACCCAGGAGGAATTATGTCCTGTCATGAAAAAAGAGAGGACTTGGATTCAGGTACAGTCAGTACCAGGAATTGGCTCTTGTGAGGAACTGTTGAAAACATGCCCAAGGCATGTCTCTTCCCGGACTTATCAGTTGGTGAACACTTCAGACTGAAGGGTATGCTAGGAAAAAGACTGGCTTTATAAAAATTACTATTTTAAGAATTAATGATTTTTATAAACCTTTTTTTTCTTCAGTTCGCTAAGCAGCAGGTTTTTGGCAAGTGAATATAATTCTTTGAAGCTTTAGAATTAAGCCAGAGACAGATTTGACACACAAAGCATTTTTTCTATTCAACACCTTCAATCATTGAAAAGATGTATTGTTTCTGCCAGAGTTTCCTAAACTGATTTGATTAAATATTTCTTTGTCTTGTCCGTTTTATTTGGAGTTTTTCTCACGCAGGTTTTTCCTTGAGGGCAGGAGAAAGGAAGGGCTGTAGAATTAAAGACTTGTTCTCCACTGTCAAAGAGTCTTTATCTTCCTCAAGGCACCTCATGATGTGGTGTGTGAAACCCAACCAGCTGATGAGCCAGGAAGTCCCCATGGAAGTTTTTGAAATCAAAGGATGTCATCTGCATACTTCCTCTCCTGAATTTTCACACCATTTGTGAGATTTCTCGAAGCACTCTATTTTTTCCATTTTTCTATTCCCAAGCTTTGTGCTATAGTAAATTAAAAACTCAGGTTGTGTTTCTCCTGGTCAATGCCAGATTCCTCAGCTATGGGAAATATGTGATGATGCTTTTCCATGGAGGACCATGTGTTTTTCTCTCCCTCTGCCCAGCATAACCATGAGATGTAAGCTTCTCCAGAATGGGTTCCCAGAGCTCACAGGTGGAAAATGACAGAGTTGCCGTAATTCCTTCACCACCTTCCCCAAAATTGCCTGTTGAAGTAGTGCTTTGAATTATAAAAAAGAGAAAACTTGATCTAAAACCAGATCAGGAAATGTGCTTTACTTTCTTCATGCATTTGCCAAGGCTTTTGTCTTGAGGAGTGTCTGGGGGGATGCCATCTTACCTGAACTCCGTTCAGAAGTCAGGAGCCCTGCGCATGCCCCAGCTGCTTATGCAACCTTTGGCAAATCTCTTTACCTGCATTAATATCCTAGTCAGCGAAGTCAGAGCAATGTCATCCCCCCTGCTGAATTAACTCAGAGGATTGTAGTGAGGACATAATAGGATAACCTGAGGGAAATCTAAAACATACATGCTTTGCTTTTTTTCCTGGGGCGATGAATTATTTTTGAACCTTCCTAAGTAGAAATATTTCTCTGGTTTAAATGTCCAATTCTTTTGGCCAAAGAATTTTAACATTTTACAGGTTCTAAATGAGATGTTTTCTCAGTAAGGACCATTGACCAACTGCATCTGAATCATCTGAATTGCTTGTTAAAATGACAACATGCCCTCCCTCCCCCAAAAATGCTCAGGCAATCGCTCTGTCACTTTCGCTCTCTCTCACTCTCTCTGTCTCTCTCTCTCTCTCTCTCACACACACACACACACACACACACGCTTGTGCACACAGAATCAGAACCTCTGGGTTCTGAATTTTAATAAATCCGTTGGTGATTCTTCCTCTTAGAGGTTAAGAATGGTTGCTCTGAGACACCTGAAATATTACCCCCTGGCAATGTTCGTGCTGGTGCTGGGTGTTACAGGAGAGGACACACTGCAGATGCTTATCACTGACTGATTGCTTATGTGCAGTGTTCACCTGAGACACAGCCAGGTGGGCCAGTTACCTGCCATAAGGCAGTCAGCTTTCTAAGCAGGGAACTATAACAAAATAAGTTACCTTGATCACCATGGAAAGTACTCCTCTCAAACTTTGGTGCCTTTCCTTTAAAGTTATTTTCATTGCTAGTAAAAGAGGTGGAGACCCCCATTCACTTCAAAGCTTACAAACTGCTAACTCTGCCTGTAGAGCCAAGCTTCCAGTTCCAGCCAGTTTCTGACGTAGACAGACTTTTTTTTTTTTTTTTTTTTTAATATCCTAGACACAGGAATGGGTATATGTTTGAGTTTTATATACACACTTGTATATGCACAGTGCAAATGCCAGTAGACTAAAAGTAAACAGGGGGAGGAATGGTTCTGCTATCATTGAATTAAGGCAAATAATTCCTCTTCTCCCCTAATTACTCCCCCCCCCCCCCAGCTTTTGTAGCCTTGGATCTCAGGCCTAGGTAGGTTCCAAAATATGAAAAACTGATGTTTGTTTCCAAGTTGCTTGTGCTCTGGGGGCTAAGCTGGGAAGTAAGGGTGATGTCAAGTAGGTAGCCATCTGCACTCAGTTGTAGCTCTGAATGTCTATAGGATAGTAGTTGAGGGGTAGGAATCTGCGTAAGGACCAGGAGAGGACTCGTCCCTGGTATGGTCGGTGGTCCCCAGCAACCTCCCTCTTTCACCTGTTCGCCCAGGTACCCCATGTTCCCATATGTGCTGTGACTTGCACAAGAGGCCCAGCACCTTTAGGGAGTCATTTCCTCTCCAAACTATGGGGAACAACTTAATCCCGTCCCCCATGCTGTAGTGAATGGTTCAAAAACCCTAACAGAGACACAGGAGACGTTTGCTGGTAATTTCTGAGACAGCAGCAAGTTTGCTCCTGAAAGACATCCACCAAAGAGGCAGCTTTCTCATCTAAGTAGTGTGTTGCTACTGTGGTGCTGGGAGGGTTCGGCCACAGGCGGGGACCACCCTCGGGCTGCAAGTGCTGGTATAAAAGACACACCACAGAGGCAGAAAGGCAAATAAAAATGTGTCTCTCGTTTTAAAATTATTTTCCTATTATTTGTAATAGGAAAGTGAAAAAAACACAGAAGTCTCTTTGAAACCAGCCCTGATGCCCACCCCAGGCTGGGTTCTCTGGGGAGGCCCCTGGGGGCTGTCTGGGCATTGTCTGCAGCCAGTAGAGGTTGTGTCTCCTCACCAGTGTGGGGGCAGGACGTTTTCCCTTTCTTCACCAGGGCATGTTCAGCCAAGGAAATCAGTGATTTTTAAAAACAAACATAAGCCAAAAAAATAAGCAAAAAATAAAATAAGCCAAAAAAAAAAAAAAAAAGGGTTTATTTACCATAGCATATTTTACAGTTTTTACTGTACTTGAAGTTACAGATTGACTTATGAAGTTGGTGAAGAATTACTTTGGTGTTGCAATTATCAGTTTTTAGGTAATAACATCCCAGAAAATACCTAATGTGCGTTCCTTACTGGAATTCCCTATAATGCAATAATGTTTCAGCAGACTCCGTCCGTTTTTCCCAAGTATTATGTTTTACAGCCCAGGGCCTGGCTGGTGGTCAGTGGTCAGCCTTGTGGGAAAGAAAGTCTCAGAGGAGAGATTCGCCTTTTGGTTGAGAGATCATCCTGGCATCTTCTCTGTATGGTTTTCTTGAATATTGAAGTTGGCCAAATTATTTGTAGAAATCTATTTTAAAATCTAGCAACAACTTGAACATTTTGTGGAATAGTAAGACTCAGAAGAAGTACGACACCGTGTTTCTAGATGACATTATTATTATCCAGAGGGCGGCTTCCTGGTTCCTCTCGTCTCTGTGTCCCTGAGCCCCCCGAGTTGTGTGCATTTCCCCTCTTTTAAGGCACCTCATACCAATGCCTGTCAGAGGCAATCACTAGAGCCAAAAAAATAAAAATTAAAAATTAAAACTACAACAAAAAATAAAACTCTTCCCTGACAATGAAAACAAAAATCAGAGACATTCATTTGGCCAATGCTATCTCAGTTGGTTTTCATAGCCTATAAACATTTGGGCTGTAAAAATCAGAAAACCCAGGAATCAATGGGACAAGAGCTCTGTCAGAAAAGTACTCTTACAGTTGTTACATATAATGCCAAGTTGTTTTTGTTTTTCTTCTTCTGGTTAACAAACAAGGAAAAAGTATATTTTTTAGAAGTTGGAAGCTCCTTAAAGTGGTTTCATATTGTTTCTGCAGGCAGCAGTGGGAACAGCACTCTCTTAATCCTGACTGCTTCTCTGCAAGGCCCTAAGGATCAACAGAATCCACCTGGATTAAAGTGACCTGGATTATATTTCTTTCCTATTCAGTACAAATCATAACTGTGAAAGTAGAATTTGAACTAAATTAACCTTACACCTAAGACATTTATAAAGTTAAATCTATTGTTCATAGTATCCATACTCATGTTATTTCTGAGCCTCTGTTCCTCACGTTTATAAAGGAAATACTGTCTGTCTTTGGATTTAATAGGGAAATTAAAGAAAACAAGGCATGTAAATAACAGTAGGTGATACTTACTGAACAATTATTAGGTGTCAGCCAAAATTTATTCAAATAAATATGCATATGCAATGGCATGCATAATGAATTAAGCATCAGCTCATTCAATAATTTGCAGCCATATGAGGAAACTGAGCCTTAGAAAAAAAGGACTAATTCCCTAGTCAGGCAGGGTGTGGAGCAGCCAGGCTATCTGGACTGTGTAAACAGCAGGCTGAGTCTCCTCACCTCACTGCGGAAAGCACCCAGGATGATAATGAACCAGGTGTCTTAAGAAAATGTCAGTCAATTCTTAAAATTGCTTTTATTAAATTTTATCTGAAGTGACTTACCCTGTAATGCAATAGAATTTTTAAAATACAAATGTGGCCTTGAAAGGCATAAGCAGGCTGTGTTCAAACCACTATCTCCTCTGTAGCAAAGCAAGTTTTGAACAGTAATTTAGTAATTTTGTCTTTTACATACATTATGGAAACCACCAATTATTTTTACTCCGTACTTCTCCTTCCCCCATACACGTTTCTCTCCATTTTGGCAATTTATTTTATTTTAGCCTCTCGTTTTCAAGGATGCTGTGTGTTAATTGGGGGCCAGGTGGCTTTGATTGTGAGTCATTTTTTTCTTCAGAGGTTTTCTTGTGGTGTTGGCATTTGTCATTCATTCTGATGTTAATTTTAAAATATCTGTCAGCAAATTAAAGTGCACATTACATGCTGATTTTTTTTGTAATATTTATGCTCAGTGGACACAGGGCACGTTTGATGTGGTTTTGAACTTTTCCTTTCTCAAAATATGTGGAAATGTGTAGGCAGGCCACTCTTGTTAAGATTCTATGCAGGGTTTACTTCTCTAACGTCTACAGAGGGAGGTGGTCTTGTCTGATGGCTGGGGACTGTCATCACTGCCATACCCCCACCGAGAGATGGGACGGGAGGAGGGGTCTTTAGGCTTATTCTATGGAAGAGGTAGAGAGGTACGGGAAATGACTCCCAAAACAAGTTATGCAAGAAAACCTGACCAGGGTAGTTTAGACCAAAAATGAGAGGAAAGAGAAGCATAGGCTGCTAGTAAGCCTATACCAGGACTTTACTGTTTTGTGTAAATAGTGATGCAAAGCTATTGTTGACAGTATCTAAGGGCAAAAACAGAGAACAGACTTAAAGTAGGTGAGATTGTCATTTATTATTGTTTCTGTCCGCAATGTAAGATAGCAAAGTGTCCACTGAATAAATCACATGCTTTTGAACCCGGATTAACCAGGTGTCTTAAGTGTTTGGCATTCCTTTAGCTAAAGACAAGAAGAGAGATATCTAGGTTGCTTATGTATGTGCTTGTATATGTACTTTGATTCACAATTTTTTTTAAATGAATGCAACCTGACAAAGGATAGAAATAGAAATAAGAGCAAATTTAAGTGCACTGATACTCTCACGTATTTTCTGAAGGCAAACCCTACCCACTTTGCTTAGCAACAGCAAAGACGTCTTTTGCTTGCAGGATGTGGTAGCATCCTGCCTGCCCTGCATCTGTTCCCCCTCTTCTGGTCACAGCTCCATGTCTCTTACCATCTTTCAAAGCATGCACTCATGTGGGGGCTCCGTCAGTGTACCACCTTTTGGGTCCGTAGCTCACCTTGGCCCAAGACTCACCTTCAAGTCTTCTACTTCATTGGCCATTGTGATTAACTCTGGAATGGATATGGTATCACACTGGACCCCCACTTACAGAAAATTAGGATTTTTTTTTTTTTTTTAATTGAAACTAATAGTGGGAGGGAGGCTTTGTTTGCTGGGTCTGATACATGAGGATGATGTTGGCCTAGAACTAGTAGGGGCCACTGCAGAGAGTGCCAGGCAAGGTTGAATTGAACCCAGAGGACACTGAGAGCTGCCTTCATTGACTATGCTTCTGGACCCAGCTCTGCCTAAAGCTAGAGCTGGCTCTGAACTGTTTGATACTCGTAAACCAACACATGCCTGCATTTGCATAAGTCAAATCAAATTGGGTTTCTGTTGCTTCTGAAAAGAATCCTAGATAATAAATGAAACTCAAGTTACAGGCACAAAAGGTAAAATTTTCTGGGTCAAGTAAAGATAGAACTCTCCTATCACTTCTGGAAAAATGGCAGTTGTGTTTATGTAGCAGAAAAGCGACTGGTTGACTTACCCTACTGTGACTCTCCTAAGTTGGAGTAGGAAGGGACTTTGCCTACTTTTTGTAGTCTTCATTGTATCCTTCCCCCAGTTTCCCCACTTAAGAAAAAGAAGACAGGCTTGGGTAGAAGCTAATTATTTGGAATAGAGATGGAAGGAAATAGGAGCTTTTCTACGAGAGGCCTCTTTTTCTTGGCAGCTAATAGTTCAATGGCTTAGAGTCAAATAGTCATGAGCAGAGCTGTCCAATAGAAATAGAATGGGAGACATGTATGTGTGTGATTTTAAATTGTCCAATAAGCCCCATTAAAAAAGCGACAAGAAATTAGTTTTATTAATATATTTTATTGAGTTCATCATTTCTAAAATTTTATCACTTCAAGATGGGATTAGTATAAAGAGCAATTGTTAATGAGCTGGTTTGTGTTCTTTCTGTGCTGGGCCTCTGACGTCCAGTGTTTATGGTACACTTACCACACATCCCAAACCAGACTAGATGTATTTCCAGAGCTCAGCAGCTGCAGCTGGCCAGGGACTGCAGCACTGGATAGCATAGCTCACAATCAGCAGAGATTTGGAAACTCAGATTCACTCCTCAAAGCTAAATTTAGTGCAGGCAAGATCAAGAGGTGGGCAGTGAGCCTCAGCCCAGGTCCTCCAGGTTTCTCCCACACACTCAGGGTGTGCCCTGTCTCTCTTCTATTTTAGTCACTTGCCTCAAAAAGGGTCTTGGCTCTTGAAGAAGCCTTTCCCTAAAAATAAAATCTGGGGGAGACAACTGAGCTGTTAATCTGTGAGTTTATTGATTGCTTTAAGTGGAGTCTATAAACCAAGATTTCTAAAGCATGGATCTGACTTCAAATATTTTTCTTCCAAAGTGTTGGCTAATACCACAGTCATCTTCCCCCAAATATTAGTAGGAAGCAGTCACAACCTAGAACTTTGGTCACATATAGGTCATGCTGAACAAAAAGAGTCTGTGCCACTGAAAATAGGTTAGGCCTGTTCTTCCAAGGGGTTAGTTTATTAAGTAAGTGATGATTTTTAAGAAGGATTATTATTCTTAAGGTTATATGAATCCCTCACCATTTTTGTCCTTCTGAAGTTTCAGACTCCTCCCCTATTATTATGATGAATCTAAGCTCTATCATTTTTACCTCCTAAATATCTCTTAAATATATCCTTCCATTTAGTTCTTCTCCTTCCCCCTTAATTCTCACTGCCTGGATCACCAAAGTGACCTCATCACTCGTTCTTAGCATCCAGTCTGTTTGGATTCCTTCCTCCCAGGGAGTCAGAGTGGATTTCAGAACCCAAATCTGAGGCCTACCTGTTCCCTGGCTTCTGGTTGCCCTCAAAGATAAAGCTCAGTGTCCTTTACCCAGCCCCCAAGGTCCTTGGAGGCTGGCCCTCCCCCCTCCTGGCATACTCTCCCTCTCCAACCACCTCTGACTTCCTGAGGTGAAGAGCTATGAGCTCCCTCAGGACACTGACACCTGCTCATCTCACTTCCTGAGTGCCTGGTCTCTGCCTTCTACCCTGTGAGTGTTTACACAGTTATCAGTTATCAGATGATTCATGGGGGAAGCCTTTTATCGCATCCATGACCTACATGCTCCGATTTTATGTTCTCTTAACACAGTTTGTCTTTCCTTTATTGTTCTTAACACTGCTAAAAATCCGCATAAATGCATGAAATATCACTTCACACCCGTTAGGATGGCCACTATCAAGAAAGAAAGGGGGGAAGAAAATAATTGAAGATATGGATAAATTGGAAGCCTAGTACACTGTTGGTGGGAATGTAAAATGGTGCAGCTACTATGGAAAACAGTATGGAGATTTCTCACAAAGTTAAAAATAGAACTACTGTATGATCCAGCAATTCCACTTCTGGGTACATATCCAAAAGGACAGAAAGCAGGGTTTCTAAAAGATATTTGCACACCCATATTCATAGTGTTGTGCCCGTGTCGCAGGACCCCCCACGTAAATCACCCAGAGACCAAGTCAGATGCAAAAGCAAGAGATTGTTTATTTATAAACTCGAGCCTGGGCTTCCTGGTCCTGACGCAGCAGGAGAGCAGAGAAACCCCGATCTCGAAAAGGAGGAAGATTTTAAGGGTACAGAAAAGAAAAGAGGGAGGGGGCGTGAGGTGAGCTGCTGAGGCAAGCTGATAAGGGGGAAGCTAGGGGACTGAGCACTTGTCCTTGACTGTCTGGAGAGTGTTTGTTATCACTCGGAGCAGACATTGTATAAGAGTGCAGATCATGGGGCAAGGACAGGGGTCAGGGGAGGGAGCAAGTTGCCTAACACCTGTGGTATGCAGCTGCAAAATGAAGGCTGAGGGACAAGATGAAGTTAGTTTTAACAAAATGGAGTTAATTTGGTCCTTCGTTCCCCCCTTTTCTTGTGCCTAGAAGATCCAATCATGAATCTTCAGTGCATTTTACAAGCCCTAGCTCTATGCCATTGCTGGTGTTTTCAGTGCTTAGGGGGGTATACTGTGCCCGTAAGACCATTAATTGAACAGTATTAATTCTAGCTCGGATGAAAGCCAGTAATTTATTAATTATGCAGGGGCTGGAAGTTAATAGAAGTAATAGGATCACAAGTGGGCCTGCTATGGTTGAAATTAAAGTTGTGAGCCAGGGTGACTTGCTGAACAAAGATTCATACCAGCTCTGAGACTGCTCCCGCTCGAGTTTTCTTTTGCGGAGACCTTCTCTCACTAACTTCAAGGACTGTTTGATTACTCCTGAGTATTCAGTATAAAAACAGCATTCTTCTCCTAGGGCTACACATAATCCACCTTGCTGAAGGAACAGTAAGTCTAGTCCCTGCCTGTTTTGGAGTACTACTTCAGAGAGGGAAGTTAGGGACTCTTAAAGGTGGGAAATGGAGTTTTCTATTCTTTCTATGTCTAAGTCTATTGCAGCGTGCAGAGCTCCATAGTTCTTGTCTTGTAGGACTAAGGAGGAGATTCCTGTGCCTGTTCCTGCTATACTTAGTCCCATGAGCATGGCTAGAGTTATAGCTGTGACTGGTTCTCTCTTGGTTCTTGTAAGTGTGCCTGCAGCTGACTCGTATGCCTGATATAAGTCTTCTTCTGAGTGATAGATTAGTTTGGGGATGAGCTGCACTAAGACACAAAAGCCCCAGGTTAAATCAAGGACTGCCCCATGTAGACATGGGGTGAGCCCTGTTGAGCAAGCCCACCAGGAATTATTGGTGGGAATTATATATCCCGTCTTATCCCAGGTGAGAGTTTGATTACATAGATGTTGGTATTGGGAGGATGTCTGACCTATACAGGTTCCTTGTCCTATAATGGACTGTTGGGTGACTCGGGGCTTAGACTGTTGCCAACGGCAGTCGCTAGCCTGGTAACTTATTTTAGGTTTGCTCATTAGGGCAATTCCTTCATAGTATGGGGGTCTGACTTCTACACATAACCAACAGGACTTAGTAAGGTCTGGTCTGGAAGTGTTTAAGAGTTGGTATATAGCAATGACTAATTTCCAAAGTGGATCATGATCTGTGGCAGGCACAGGTGTGGGGTTTAGAGTTAGACTTTCGGTACTGAATGCTCGCTCTGGGGAGTCAGGGGAGCCACAGAGCTTAGGGGTGACTACAGGGGGAGGCTGAAGCACT
>CAUYPK010019835.1:0-55044 GCA_963574355.1 Loris lydekkerianus
TAACACAATAACTAAGAAAATGCCAGGAAGGCTATGTTAACCAGTGTGATGAAAATGTGTCAAACGGTCTATAAAACCAGTGTATGGTGCCCCATGATCGCATTAATGTACACAGCTATGATTTAATTTAAAAAAAAAAAAAAAAGGCTGCTTCATTGTCCACATCTACAAGTTTTTTAGACACAAATTTATTTCCAAAACTAACTACTGGAGAGTTTTAATATTTTGGGTCAAACCATAAAAAACTTCCTCACATCTTCTCATCTACAGTTCTGGGGTTAAACATTGTTGATATTAGGAAATGTAATTTCTGAACTGCTTTTTAATAAATGAGACTAATATTTTCCATGGGCTTTGTTTACCTGTTTCTGTAATGAGCGATTTGGCCATTATTTGATTTGAGTAAACATCAGTGTTTATGCTTATATGGAAGAGGCTTGCTTGCCTAACCTGGGTATGTGGTCCATTCAAATACCTAGACTTTTCATTGATAGGGTGAACAGTTCTGTACTGTCTGTGGGAATCTATGTCGGGTTTGAACCAGATCTCACAGGATACTGATGGCATCATGCTGAATAGAGTGACTTGGGGGAAGTGATGGAAGGGATGCTGCACCAGGGATCAAGTTACCCATGTTTATGAGGCGTAGGAGATACTCTAGAACTAGAAGTAGTTAAATCCACATGCCAGCTTGCTTTGGTCAAATGATTTCACTTAGGGTGAGCTTCAGTTTTTGTATCTATAAAATATAGATGACAATCTCTGTCTTGCTAACCTCCCAGAGATTATAAAACTAAAATTAGATAATGTGATATGAAAGGGCCTTACAGATTTCAAATAGAAGTGACATTGGGGGAAGTCTTTTTGCTGGTGTGGGTCTCAATTTAATAATGATAGCTATTGTTTATTGAGTGCTTGGCATCTTGCTAAGTGCTTTACACGTGTCATCCTATTTAATCCTCATAGTTACTCTCTGATGAAAATATTATATTCATCTTACAGATGGCAAAACTCAGGTTTGAAGAAGTTAACCAAAGAAGTTACCTCGCTAATAAAATCACATGGCTACAAACTGGTATAGGGAGGTTAAAAGTGAGGATGAACGACGATACCTATTCTATTAACTCAGACTCATTAAAAGAATTGTACAAGTGATTATACTTTAAAGCTTTAAAATACAATGTCAGAAGTGATCTTACTGTTAGTGATGAGCTGGTGTGGTAGAAGAATTGAATTGCCCAGATAGCTGAGTTATGACTGTTTATTTAATTGCTTGATGATGTATCTGTAAGCTCAAGAAGGGTGTGATCTTACGTTCTAAAAGTACCAGAACTCTGCTTCATTTATCTCATTACAAGTAATATATGAAAGTGGAAATGAGATTTTTATAGGTTTTTTTCTTATTGCTTGTTCATTAGTTGCCCCCAAACAGTATATTTAAATGAACTTAATCAAAGGGAAGCAAGTTGTTAACTTTTCTAAATCATTTTCCTACTGTAATAAAATGAAGACCTCCATGATGAAGAAAACATTTCATTATAAGCTTAATTGCTAAATAAGTCAACCATTTTCTACTTTTTTGAGACATACCTGGCATAAAACCCATGTGAATTAAATGGAAAAGCTTCACAGCTAGTTAAGTGGAGGTGCTCAGATGTTTGTGAACTGAGATTTCAGGAGTTGCTAATTATCTTAATTTCCTATGGTCATTATATTTTTAAAATGAGATAAATGTGATTTACTTTCAAGATGATATTTTTTTTCTAGGAATGACATCTCCTGTTGTTAAAATAACATGCCTTTCTAGTCTCGTGTAGAATTCCAGAGTTCCATCTTTTCCTTTCCCAGATGAGAAAGCTGATTTCTGAAGGGTTTAGGAGTTTCTCTGAGGTAACATCAACATCATCATAATCACGACCTTAGTCATAATAGCTGAAGCAACTAACATTTATTGAGTGCTTATCATGAGTCAGGCACTCTGCTAAGCTCTCGAAATGTACATATTACGCCATTTATTCCTCATGACAACTTTATGAGGTAAATATCGTTATTATCCTCAATTCACAGGATGAAAAAAAGTGAGTCTTAGTGAGAAGAAGGAACTTGTCAAAGGCTATTCAACTAATAAGTGGCAGGGCCAGGATCTCAGGCCAAAGTTTCCACTCCTGCCCATCAGGCTACAGCCACTGACTCGTTGGTCAGCAAGTTAGCACGAGAACCCGTGTTGTTTACACGCCTACTACACGTACTGCCTCTCCCAAGGCAGAGTATTTCTTTACAGTTGCATTAGGACTCAATTCTGGGACTTTCCCCCCATAATTTGGTCCCTGGCCAGGGATAATTTATGCAATTTACTATCAAACTAAATGGAGGTAGACCAAGAAAGTTTTTAAAAGTTCACTTGAATTCACTAAGGGCCATTGCTTGGGGCATACAAGTTTGGGCATTTGCTTAGGACTATTGCTCTGAATTCCTTGGGGGAAGGGAGAATCTGGATGCAGTTTCAGCTCGAAACAGATTTGTTTGCTAATGATTGTGGCCAGAATAGTGTGATGAGTGAGACCTTTTTTCACTTGTCCACCCCTTGCCAATTTAAGCCCCCTTCATTACAGCCTTGGAGTGAAAACGAGAGGTCCATGCCAAAAAAATCTGAAAAGGTGGTTCTCTGATCTTCTCACAAACAGTGCCTTGCACAATTTCCCCCAGACAGCCTTAGCAGTCGTACTGTCTCACAGCCTAGATATGTAAGGCCAAATGTTGCATATTTTACATCTAAAGCAACTCTGAAAATATAAGATGCTTATTAGCAGAATTAAAACTATGCCTTTTTAGTTTTTGCTGAAGCATAAAGCATGCACTTTGAGGCTTTCTGGCCACATGATAGGATTGACCCTTCACCCAAGAGATAAAAATGGTACAAACCATTGCACAAATTCCAAAATAACCTCCCCTGATGTAAGACAGAAGCTATGACTATAGCATGGTTGGCACATGAGAAATGTTTATATTTGATTAGATCCCAAATGTCTTAGTCACACAGGACAGGGCTCGTAATATAGTGTTAAATGTATGAAGCAGAAAAGAAGTTAAACACACAGTAAATCCCTGTCATAGTGGAGGGCCAGGCATCTGGACTTCTGGGAATGCCCAAGTTGGGACTACCACCAGAGCATATAATACAATGTATAGGGCACACGACGGGCTCAGTGATGTCATAGCTTTGAGTTGCCAGTGAAAAACATTATTAATTTTGGCTAAAAGTTATTAAATCCTCATATTCACTTTCTCTTCCCTTCACTTATAAGCATTACATTTTGGCTCTCTTTTTGAGACAACTTTTGGCTAGAAAACAAAATATTTTATCACTTCAGAAAAATGACGGCATAAATGACATTAGTTGAGATCAACAAAGCCCTCTTGGGGTGAGACTACTGGGCAGCCAGCAAGGCTCAGTTGTTAATCTCACAGTACAAGAGACTTAAACTCCTGCCTCAGCAAAATGTACAGTTACTATGGGCTATGGCTATTCAGGCTTGCTTTTAGGAGAATGTAAACAAAGAATACTAAGTCATTTAATTCCCAAGTGTCTACTGTCTAGGGTACGATTTCAACTATGTTATGAGCAATAGGACAGGAAAGAAATAGAGAAAAAGCATTAGCAGTGATATTCAGTGGGCATTAGAGATTATTAGTATTGTTTCCATTGTAGCCTTTTAAGTTACCAGCATTTCTAAGTTAGCATGTAGAATCAGAAAAAAGACATAAAGACATAAAAATTCTTTGCAAAGAATAGGCTATAGATCTCAACAATCTCTTTAGCTTAAAGAACCACTAGATGAAGTCATCTAACTCTATGGAAGATAGTTGATGACACTGGTGAGTATAAAAAAGGGAAACAATGAGAGGGGATAAAAAGGAGGAGCAACAAAAATGTGAGCAAAGGAAGAAAATAGGGAGAGCAAAAGGAAGACAGAATGAGAGCCAAAGAAAAGGACAAATAACCAGACCGATGTTCCTGAGGCCCGTCCCTGCCACTGGTTTCCTGGGCCTATCTCATGTTCCTATCAAGACAACTCCTAGAAATTGTTCGTGTAATTAGGAAGGTATTATAAACTTCCGGAGGCTGAAATGATGGCTGCTATTCATAATCATGACCTGATATCTGAAGTTGGATGTTGCAACATCCAACTTGCAAACGGTGATTTAGAAACATTTTGGTCACTGAAAGGTTTTATATTGTGTAGAAGACCAAAAATAAACACATGACACCAATATTTATAATTTGAGTTGATGAGTTCAAATGTATAACTTATAGACTTAATAGAAAACAATATAATGAGAACAGGGAAGCTATTTTGGCAAACACAAAAAGTGGCTATCAGGGATTATGGCTACTGGTGGTCACACCCAGTTTATTTCTGCTTTGTTTGGTTTTAAATGTGTAGTAATGAGAAAATTCTTAGTATTACAGAGAAGTAGTCACTAATGGAAACAGGTTTCACAGGTCACCTTGCAAACTTAGGATATGTATTTTTACAATTAAACAGACATAATTGAATAACTTAATGATGAGGGCAAGAAGTATTTATTTTGGTAGCAAAACATTTTTACAACGGTTACTATAATTTTTACAGTTTAACTTAGTTTAAAGCAGGTTGAATCCGCTAAAATTAGTTGTTTTAACATATTTGAATATTTTTGGTGAATTATTTAAAAACACTTTAAATGACATCAGACAAAATTTAACAAAGAAACTCTGTGGAATAAGTCCTGTGGGCACAGTCTGAAAAACCTCTAATTTAATACAACAAGCAACCCTCCCTCCTGCCCCCACTTTGTGGGTGAGAAAGCTGAGTCCCAAAAGGGTCAAGTCATAGCCTACTGTTACAATCTTAATTATTTAGAGCCATTCTTGCTGTCAGCAATACTTACCAATCTTGAAAGGGAATAAACTTGGCTATCTAAATGGGATTTTGCTGTTAAATATTATAAAAGGCCAAAAATCCTAGTGTGATTTAGGACAAATGAACAAATATCTCAATGACTAGATATAATAAACGTCTTTGTAAATTCAAAAATATGTGACTTTGTACTAATAATATGTATGTTTTCCCTTTTGGGAGTTTCTAATTTTGGACATAAATGTATTTGTTTAATGTCACTGTTAATGTCTTGATTTTACTGTTAGACTATTAAATCTTTAGTTAGAAAATAGTTTCCTGAGGGTTTGATTCTTCTATGACTGATGAGAGAACAGACCTATTTTACAGAAACTCTTGTCTCCTTTTTTTAGACTATTGCTTCTTGTTTTGTCTTAGGTTTGCTCTGATCCCAGGTATACAAAAAAGTTTAATGAACTCTTATTATTAGTAGAGTTCCTAATACAATTCCTGAAGTATCTGAACCTCAAAAAAGTGTAACTACTTTTTCTAAATCAGTTTTCCTTCAAACTTGTACTGGTAGGTCTTAATTTTTACAGCTTTGTCTAATTACTTCTTCAATAAAAAAGCAGCTTCCTGACATTTGTCTCTTACTTCTTTTTTTTTTCTTTTTTCTTTTTCCCCTTTCTTGCTTTTCAAAAAATAACCACCTGTCCCAACATTTATTCATGTGTTGTACTAGAAGTTTTAAAATTACATAAGACATAGAAAAGGCTTAAATTGCACTGGCAGACTTATCTCAGTATAGAATGGACTTTTGCTTTGGATAATAAAAAAGAGGCCAAAAATATTACTCCAACAGAGGAAAGTAGGTAAAAACCGAAGGCCAGCAAGAACAAGTAAATTTTGCTGATTAGAAACATTTTCTTCAAATTGTTAACAAAATCAGTGCTTTTATTCATGCCTTTTATGGCCATTACTTCACTGAAAAAGCTTTATAAAGTTGAAGAAAGTGAATCTTTCATTTCTCAGAAATACAGGTACAAATTTTGATGGAAATGTGTAAAAGACTTTCAAATTCTCTCTATAGCAGAGTTGTCCTGTCTGAATTGGCTATCTAGGCTTTTTGCACACTGATCTTCCTGTAGGTATGCATAAAAATGTATAAGGAGAATAATTTTAAAATAAAATTGAAGTGCATGCGTTATAGTCATCTTGGCTAAAAATACTTCAAACCTTTAACATTTCCAAAATAAAGAAATCCAAGCAAAAACGTAATACCTCATTCAGTTTTTATATCATATCCAATTTTTAATATATAATTTTCTGGTGTAATATGAAGCTAATTAAACGTCACCTAAATTTTACTATTATAAAACATCTATTCTTTTGTTCTTTTAATGAAAAGCTGTTATTCTGAGTTCCCTTTTATGAGGTAGGTAACATGGTTCCTATGAGTTAATTAATAATAGCAATTTCATATCATAAGTAGAATTTAGAATTCATAAAGTAGAAAAAGTGTAAGAACATAAACTTTAAAAAGTTAACAGAAGAAAACAAAAGGTAAAATTGCATTGCTTATAATCCCAAAGTATACTAATTTGAATCAACTTTGCTTGTATAGTATTTTAACTCTTTGAAGCTTTCTTTTTACGTATATATAATTAGTAAGCTTTGATTTTAGAAAATAACACTGATGTGTTTCTCAGAAACCCAAGAAGTTTGGAAAAGAATTCTCTACCTTTTAATTACTTTTCTAGGGGAAGAATTTTCTTATGTCCTCTCTCATAAATTGAGGAGAAGTGAGCTAAGTTACTAAAAAGAATCTCTAGGAAGTGGTATAACTATAAAGGAAAATGCCCCGAAAAGGTTGTTGACCTGTAGTTCAATGACTCCCCCTCCTCTGAGGGTATTTCATCTGTCAGGCTGATTCTCAATTCTGCAAATAATCTGAGGGCCAATTATGGTTTCCAAAAAGCAAGCCACGATGTGTGAAAAGTGTCAAGTGTCTGATTAAGCTCCTACTTAAAAGGATCTTTTAAAAAATCTGACTGCTGGAAATAAGTCTTGCTTTCTTTTTAGCAAAAGCTGAGTTTGTTCAAAGGCAGCAAAACTATTTTCCAGGGCTGATCTTGACTCTAATTCATCAGCGTGGACCACCTGCAGGTTAGAATGGATCAGCTGTGACCCTGAACTATGGGTCTGATCAGGGACAGAGATAACATGAAAAGCATCCTGAGAACATTGTGTCATCACACTGGTTAAAAACATTGAGTAGTTCATTGTCCCGGCCTTGTTAAGGGCAGAAACAAGGAAACAGAATGGAAAGAAATCAGAAGAGATAATAGAATACGTCACTGGCTGCTTTTCAAAAGGAAAAGCTGGAGAGCCTGAGACGGCCTCACACAGCAGAACAGCAGGAGCCTGAGCATTACTTGCACGTGGTCAGGAATGGACACGGGATGGCAGCGCTCATTTATGTTTCATTTCATTTCATTTTCAATTACAACACTTCATTTTAATTTAAAAAGCTTATTCGAAACTTGATTTATGTTTACGGTAAGTGAACTAGTAAATGCGACTGACCTGGCTGGACAAGGATCCAAGTTGCACTCCTGGAGCTTGGGTTTGGGTTTGATGTTCTCTGGGTAATAGTGACAGTACTGGTCAGCAACCACGCGGTTGCTCCGAAGGTCGTAACACTCAGCTGATGTCAGCTGGTAACCTGCAGTATCAAACCATCCAGGCAAGTTTAAACTAAGCACATGCCAATGTAATAATTTCTTTATGCTTTTTGGCTAGCTCACATTAATGGAAATTATTCCCCAATGCCTCAGTCATTTCCAGGAAAAAAGACGCATGATTGGAAGACTCATTAATTTTTGCAGACCTCAAACACTGTGTTTTTCTCAAGTAATCCACTCAAGTTTTAATAATTAAATTATATTATAAGGCTTAAACTTCACAAGGGCATAGCTAGGTTATAGGACTCTGTAGTAAGCACTATTCTTTTATGTCTTTTGTACGATTTAGAAATACAACACAGAATTCTATATTCAAAAAAGACCATCAGTATTTATATATTAACTATCTTATGCAATGACATTGACTTGCCTCTCTAGTACCTGGGGTAGCAGGCAGAATAAACTCCCAAATTAATAAATAAAAAAAATCTAACATCTCCTTGGATGATGGGGGAGGGGGCAGGACAACATCCTGCCAGCTGCCCGGAAATACTACTTTTCCTAAATTTAGCTTGAATGGGTTGAGCTGAGTAAAAGGACAATTGAGACCCCAACAGTAGCCACCATGAATGCTGTTTCCCTATAGAACTTAAAAAAAAAAACAAAAAAAACCCACTTCCCTATTTATGGCTTTATTTAAAATCTTTTGTTACTTTTCTTTATATTAAGTTGCTAATATCTCTAGGCCTCTATCCATAAATTTCTACTGTTTAGAGAAGCCTCCTAAAAAAAAGAAAAGTCTTGCTGAGTAATAATTCTATTCATGTGTTTTATCTTTCCTATCTGCCTTTTTATTGTCCTACGGGTTTCTGGTGGGGTGGTGATCAAGACTTATATTTTGGGCGTAAAGAACAAATGTACAGAGAGAATTAAAAAAAAAGTTAGGCTGTCTGTGTCATTTTTCCCTAACTTACCCCTAAATATATTATCCTTGGCAGGTGGTTGAGTGCTATTATTGCAAAATAGGAAGCGATATTTAACTTTTTAAGGGACTTGCAAAAGATTTTAAGAAATCAAAAGAAGGCTTGTAAGCCAAATTTCCTGGCTTGAGGCTGTGTTCTCAGACCACCCACAAAAATTAATTGTTCATTAAGGACTTTAAAAAAAGACCTTATAAAATTCTACTGTAAAGATGAAAAGCATGGAAAGTAATAAAAGCAATGGGTGAGAACACAAGTTCCATCTAACTTTCATTTTATTAAAAAAAAATCAGGTAGCAAAATGATATTTTAGATAAGTAAATGTACTTTTAGTTTTCATTGTATTCTAAAGCAACTAATTTTATGACAAGCTAATCATTTTATAATTATCCGTGTAATAATTTCAACACAGGGAAAAAGTTTATCATACAGTAAAATGTGGGCACAACAAGAAGCAAATTACAAATCTGAAATTATGATTTTTCAAAGCCATAATTTGTCAGCTTAAACCTGTTTCTTTGAACCTATTACGGAGTATATGAAATGAAAGGTTAGAACAAAAATGAAGTAAATGATCAAAATGGTCAGATTATCATGTTTTCTAAAGTTTCACAAGGCTTTAGGAGCAGTAATTTTTACTCTTAGCAAAATGGCCAACTGATTTAATGTGGAACCAGAGACACAGAAGGGAACTTAGAAATCATTTCTTCATACATTTCCAACTGGGCCATGAAATGGGAAGGAGGCTGGTATCCCCACCCCCTCACTGCCCTGAGATAGGAGGGCAGTCCTCCTATCTCAGATTCCTAGTTACAAATTCCTTTGAATAAAGGTTTGCTACCTACAAACACCTGAAAACCATTGATAGTTCTGTGACTTCTTCCCTTAGATGTGAGGTAAATGAAGCCCAAAGGGGTTGGATATATATGAATCTAACATTAGTTGCCTTATTATAAAATAAGCTAGTGTCAAGGTTACTGGAATTATACTCTGACAGCAGCTCTAGGTGCAACTGACATAGAGTGCATACAATTGAATTGCTGTTTCTCACAAGGTATGGTTTTCATTTTTTAAATTGAAAAACATTATTTCCTTACATTTCTTCGAAACTATTTCCTGTTAGTTATTAGTAGCTATATCAAAATGTATTCCCATGAAACATTCCCAAGTATTTGATGATTTATTTTACACAAAGCAATTTTCTATTCAAGACAGATAAAACAACTAGAAAGGTATCATTCAAAATGCTTAAAATGTTGACTTCATATTAGCAGTTATTTAATGACCATGCAAAAAGCACTCGATGGCATTTTGAATGACTACTTTTAAGCTAAAACCCAACACTGCTCTGTAGAACCACATTTTCAGTGGTTTGATAACATTATATAGACAGAGACAAGATAGCTTAAGATGAATTACATCACGTAATCTGTTCTACAAAAATTGATGGGTCATCATTTGTCTTCATTTTGAGGTACTCTCCTTTTATCTCTTGTCAAATTAATCTAGCGATATCTATGTGGATTAGCTATTTAAAGTCAGCTAATTAACTGGTTTCCATGAAGCTTCAGCTAGAATTTGTCTGATGTGTTCATTTCCAAAAGAACCTGCAAATAATTTTATACCCATTAAATTAGAAAAACTTAAAAAAATGATAATCCATGAATACTGGCTCAGTTGGCAATGAATCTAAAATATTCACATACCGCTTGTTATCCTTCTGGAAAGAATTTGGTAATATATGCCAAAAACCACAAAAATTCTGAAATTCCTTGATCTAGTAACCTCACTCCTGAGTATTTATCTCAAGGAAATAATTTGAAAGAAGAAAAATACTTAAGGTATTAAGTTATTCATTACATTATAATAGGAGAAAAGTTTAAGTGAAATTAATGATCTTGCTATAACAAAATGTCTAAATAAATTATTGGGAAATAATTCAAAACAATTATTGTATAATCACTATGATTATGAAGAGCAGCAAATGGGGCAAAAGAAAATCTTTTCCAGTGACACAAAATGCTGTCTATGTTGCAGGTATGATGAAGCAGAGATAGGAATTTACTTTGTGACTGTTCAGGAGAGATGTATTGTAATGAATAGATCAAGCAAATGACATTCCTTTTAATGCAAAAAGCTGAAAAATAACTGAGCCTAAGTCAACAGTGCAGTGAATTTTTTTTTTTTTTCTGCTGACAATAAACTATTTTCCCTAGTTTAGTAAGCCTAACAAGTCCTCTTCACTTGATTCCTAAATAAATGTCCTTACTTTAGCCAGAAAAGTAGTTTATACTCAAATGAATGCAAGTATTTGTCTCAGGACCAAGCTATTGCCAAATTAGGATATTTCTAGTCCTGTCCTTCCACAAAATCAAGGAAAAAAGTAAAGATTATTTCCTGTAATAGGACTCTACAGACAGCCAATGTTCAGGGGTATCGAGGCATCTGCTTCAGGATTTGGCTCTATTCAGAAGAAAGGGTCTAATCCACCGCAGCACTCAGTTTTCCTCCATGCTGAAGCTACTCTGCTCTTACAACAGCCACGTCTTTCCTTGCAGAAGCCAAAAATTTCTAGAGTCAGTGAACACCATTACCTCCTCCACACGTTGCTGAGCAAGGAAAGAAATCCGTCTCCCTCCATCGGTGGATGATAGGCTGATAGAAGATGAACTGGACAGTACTGTCAGCCGGCCCCGAGTTACGGATCTGCGGGAGACAACAGGAAAGCAGAGCTAGTGTGACAGGGCCGTGCTTTCTGGGCCCCTGCAGCTTTGGACAAGGACGTACGGGAGGACAGATGGTCTTTGTTTGAGGGACTGCAAGGGGGAGAGGTGGCAAAGCCAATATCATTGAACTCACCCTTTAACCAGCAAATGGTCCCTGCGTAAGTCATCACTATTGCCACCTCTTCATTCTGTTGCTACCAAACAAAACCTTGACTCTGATAAGCTTGACTCAACTTGTGATTCCACTACCATATTATCCTAAGCCAGGATTTCCTTCCCTCCTTATATTTCCAACCTCTCTGGTATAACAGATAAAATTATATGGATTTGTAAATGTGGGTTCAGAAATAAACAATTTGTCCTAAGAAAATTATAAATGCCATGTACTGCAGAAAATGAAAGCTACTGTGCTTTGTTAAAGGAAAAAAAAAAAAAAAAAAAAATCAATCCAGAGAGTCTAAGAAGTAAGTAGCTCTTTCCTTTCTGAGACATACGTGAGTCTTTCTATAAACTAGTAATTCATGTATTTTAATGTGCAAAGTTGCTAGTTGGAAATGTGCTAAAAGGCAAATTCCTGGGCTCAAGCCAAAGAAGTAGGCAATTTAAATGTAGATGGTCCAAGAACCAAACTTTGAAAAACACCAACTTATATTATATAAGCAATTAAGTTCAAATGAAACTAGTGCTTATGGAAATTACAACTTCTTGCTCCTCCCTTCTTCTTCTTTTTTTTTTTTTCTGAGACAGAGTCTCAAGCTGTCGCCCTGGGGAAAGTGCTCTGGTGTCACAGCTCACAGCAACTTCAAACTCTTAGGCTTAAGCGATTCTTTTGCCTCAGCCTCCCAAGTAGCTGGGACTATAGGTGCCTGCCACAACGCCCAGCTATTTGTTGTTATTTTTGTTGTTGTTGTTGTTGCAGTTGTTATTGTTGTATTTGCTGGCCTGGGCCAGCTTCAAACCTGCCACCCTCAGTGTATGTGGCTGGCGCCCTGATGACTGAGCTACAGGCACCGCCTGTTCCTCCCTTTTTAAAAGAGGGAATGTGAGACAATAATTCCTTAATAGTTCTTAAAAGAACAAGGTTGAGAAAGCATACTTATGCTGAAAGAGAAGGAAAAGGTACCTAACACAAACAGTTAATTTCATGAAGGCAGAAAGATGTGCCACACAACATTTAGACTGCTGGGCAAGGCTCAGGTGACTTATTATATGAAAGGAGGGTCCAAGGACAATTGAGAGAATCGCTTCTCAGTCTAACTACATTACAGCAACCCGAGAAGCATCAGTCCAGCTGAATCCTGGGGACTAAGTCTTTGTCAGGTACTTTTAAGTTTTGGCATTGGCCCAACTGAAGGATGCGACCTTCAGAGGATTTTAAAGACAGCCCTGTGTCTTTGCTACTGACTTTAATAAGTGGATTAAACATCTAGGATGCAGGAGAAAATAAGAATACTGAAGAGATGGTGCCAAAAATTGTTAAGTGTTAACTCTAGATCAAGTTTTGTAGTTTAGATGAGAATAACATGGGAGTGCTCCTCAGAAAGTCCAGGAGAGGTGGAAAGGAGAATGAAGAAAGAAAACCCACAGAACATCTCCTATTACCCTGGGATTCTGACCTCTGGAGCAGCTAGGTCTTTTCTAAATAGAATAAACAGTGATACGATTCCTTGCTTTAAAACAAAAACAGCTGAAGCAATACAGTGTCTTTCACAAAAGGGAGAGTGTGGTCTACAGATTAATGTCTCTCAGTGCTATGTGTCAGGTACAAGGGTACTAACTGCTTGCTTAGGGATGTAGTATTAATCATATTCTTTGGAAAGCTCTTTTTTTTTAAGCTCACAAAAGCTTGTAACTATGTTCCTTTCGGCTGCAGACACCATCTTCCAGTAATTCACCAAAATGACAAACACAAAGGGAAAGAGGAAAGGCACCCAATATATGTTTTAGAAAACATGGAGTTGTTCCTTTGGCCACATACATGCTAATCTACAAGAAAGGTGATGTTGTAGACATCAAGGGAATAGATACTGTTCAAAAAGGCCACACAGATGTTATCATGGCAAAACTGGAAGAATCTACAATGTTACCCAGCATGCTGGTGGCATTGTTGTAAACAAACAAGTTAAGGGCGAAATTTTTACCAAGAGGATTAATGTTTGTATTGAGCATATTAAGCATGCTAAGAGCCAAGATAGCTTCCTCAAACACATGAAGGAAAATGATCAGAAAAAGAAGGACGCCAAATAGAAAGGTACCTGGGTTCAACTGAAGGCCCAGCCTACTCCACCCAGGAGCACTCTGTGAGAATAACTATCCACTCTGTGAGAACCAGTGGAAAGGAGCCTGAGCTCCTGGAACCCATTCCCTATGACTTCATGGCATAGTAGGCGTAGAGCACTGCACACAGGGGAGCCAAGAAAGTCAGTTGAATGGAAGCATAAGGTGCTGGAACCTATTCCCCATGAATTCATGGCAGAATAGTCATACAAAGACTTTGTCACATTCAATGGCAAGGTGCCTCCTGGAGCTACTGGAACCTTTAACCCATGAATCTTGCATAATAGGTATTAAAAATAAAAGTCTACTACTACTGTAAAAAAAAAAAAAAAAAAGCTTCTAACTCTCTTGGGATATGTGGTTATCACATTGGAAAGCCCTATCAGAAGAGGGCTATCATTTGAACACAAACTCGATGAAGATACTTTACAAAATGGAACATTAGTTTAAACCCAGAGAAGTGGATATTTTTGCAGGGGTTCACTCTGGAGTGCTAGAAACCAAATGGAGTTCTGGGAAAGTGAGGGGAAAAAATTAGTGAGGGACAAAAGTGAGAAAGATATAGCAATACTTGGAGAAATCTTGCTCTAGAACATTCATACAGTGCCAGAACTTACCTTTTTATCTGGCTAGAAGGGCAAAAGGGTGGAGCAGGTCCTGCTTCCCAGCTCTCTAGAAGTTAGCAATGAAAGCACCTCATGCCCTAAGACAGTGGTTCTCAACCTTCCTAAGGCCGTGACCCTTTAACACAGTTCCTCATGTTGTGGTGACAAGAAGTAGCAAAGAAAATAATTTTATGGTTGGGAGTCACCACAACATGAGGAACTGTATTAAAGGGTCATGGCCTTAGGAAGGTTGAGATCCATTGCCCCAAGAGGAAGAAATGAATGTCGAAAAGGAGTTTGGTTGTTAAGAGGGAGGGTTAGTAAACATCATGCAGGAGAAAAGCAAATAAGCAACTTAGAAAGAATATTGTTCTTAGTGAATTCAATAAAAAATATGCATAATGACCATAAATGAGGAGGCTGCATGCTTCCATTTGAAAACAGATGGGAAATGAATGGTGGACTCTTTATTTCAAATCCATGAAACCAAACAGGAGGAATCCAAGTCTCTGGCCACATCATGTTGCTTGGTTTCTCCCATCTTGATAACATTCCTGCCTGTCCTTGCTGGATAGTCACATTCTAGCTGTACTAATGATAGCGACCCCAGCAACCAGCACTTACTACACTTCCTACCATGTGTAAGGTCTATTTTAATCATATGAAATCTAACCTTAGCACTATTTACATGACAAGGAGAAAAATGAGGCTCAGAGAAGTTGAATGGCTTGCCTAAGGCTACACAGCCAAGGCACAGCAGAGCAGGTGTGAAGTTAGGTCTGCCTAGCTCTACAGCTGCTCTAAAGCTGCTGTTCTCTTTCACCAAGAAATCTCCACAGGAGTATCGTGAAAATGTATGCATTTATCTTTAGCTGTTTCCTTCTATTTATCTTCTCAGTAGCTTCCTAGTTTTTATATATTAAAGTAGAAAGAATGCTTAAAAAATAAATAAATAAATAAGACTAACCTAAGGTTTGATTCTGGTGACCTGACCTGCTTATGGAGAAGAGCCTGCCATGGTCTTTTCCTTAATTCCGGAATGCTCAGTCCCTTATCATCATTCAAGAACTCTAAATCCTCAAACAGCAGGTTCTCATTCTCAAGAGCACGCTGAAAGCTTCAGTTTGACGTATTTGAATTTTGGTGTAGGAAACTAAACACATCTGGCTTATGTAATTTTGACCTCCCTATACTAATAAGAAAAGAAGATGTTCTGAACCAAACTCTTCTCCCTATCATTATGTTTCAGTGTTTTAAATTCAACATAACGACGTCGACGTCTCACACTAAAAGTAAATGGGAAGACAAAACCGGGTCTCTCTCCACAGCAGCTGATTGCCCTGTCAGGCAGGGCTGGAGGGCAGTTGCAAATGTGTGTGTGGGGTTGTGGTTGAACTTTAAGCCCACGTCAAATCAAAGGAGAAAGGCTCACAGACATCAGCAAGTTCACAGCAACTCTCCCACTGAAGTGCTGTGAAGGCACTTTTTCTTTTTAGTGGGCAAAAGGGTCATTTGTGAGCTTTGGGATGTTACCCAACTAAGTTTCTCTCACTGATATGGAAACTTTTGCGCTAGCTGGGCAGTAGAGGGGCTAGTAGTCAGGGCTCTCTGCCTGCTTTGGCTGTAGTTAAGTCCCGGCTCTGATGGAGACAGGCAGGCAAAGGGATCGACAGTGACCTGCTGCTACAGGCCTCTGAGCTGGGAACCCTGGTGTCATATGACTTGCTCACATGCTCTCGGGGCATCAGGATGTCGTGACTCGGTAAAGCTTAGAAATACTGGAAGTATACATGCCTGCTAGGGAGAGAGTCAAGTGGGAGACTGGTAAATGCCTCAGTCTACTGTATTTAATTTCGGGCTTTTCTGGCAGTAATACTGTATCCTGAAGAATTGCTGTAAAGATTGTTAAAAAATGCTTATATGTTTGGGTTTTCACAGGTAAGTAATAAGAATAAAATATTGGTTACAGAACTGTGCCTATAAATACCTAATTTTGAGATAATTTCTATTTCATTGCTTTTCTCCTCTATATCTTGTGAAATCCATGGAGGCAGGTACCATGCATCCTGCTCATCACTTTCTTCACCATCATCTACAAGGTTTGAATTACAGTAGGATTGACGAAATAAATAAATGTATGAATGAACAAACAATTGAATTGCCTACTAATCATGGTCCTTTCCATTACTTTAGGGAATACACTATTATTTGTGACAAATTCTTAGACTAGTTGACATCTTTTTATATGTATTACATGTCTACCAATTTTTCTGAAGATGTTATTGAACATCTTTATTGTTTCATGAACAATACATTCATGAAAAAAAAAAACCCAGTGTTATCTCCAGAGAAGCAGCTTTCTGCTATTATGTGGGTAGAGTATTGTTATTGGTTTGAATGGAAGTTAAAGCACGGCTAAAGAAAATACAGTGTCCACATATACGCACACAATGGAATACTATTCAGCCTTAAAAAAAAAAATCCTGTCATTTTCAACAACATGGATGAACCTGGAGGCCATTATGTTAAATGAAATAAGCCAGGTAGAGAAAGATAAATACTGCACAATGTTGGTTACATATGGAATCTAAAAAGGTGACCCCACAGAAACAGAGTCGAATGGTGGTTACCCGAGGACTGGTTGAGGGGGACGGCAGGAGAGATGTATGTTAAAGAATACAAACTGATTTAAATAGGAGGAATAAGTTTGAGAGGTCTATTGTAGAATATGATGGCTATAGTTAATAATAATGTACCATATTCTTAAAAATTGCTAAGAGATAATTTTAAGCATTCTTACCAGAAAAAATAAGCATATGAAGTAATGTATATTTGAATCAGCTCGTTAGCTATTCCATAATATATGCATATTTGAAAACATCATGTTGTACACAATAAGTATATGCAATTTTATTTGCATTTTAAAACAATTAATTACCGTATATACTCGAGTATAAGCCGAGTTTTTTCAGCACAAATTTTATACTCGAGTATATATGGTACTTAAAAATAAAAGTAGAGAATTGGTTTCTATCAGACAGTTTTAAGAGAGATGTCCACATCTTGAAAATAAAACTCTGCCATGCCTTTTTAAGCCTTTAAAGGACTGTTGGCAGAGCTCTCTACTCAAAGCTTGTTTAAGTTCCAGAGGTATCCAACTATTTTTTTTTTCTCTGCTGCACACTGGAAGAGGAAGAGCTGTCTTGGGCTACACAGTAAATATGAGAAAGTAAATACAAAGAAAGCTGTTTAGCAAACCAAACGTCTGTACTCTTTTGTCACAATATCCAACACCACAGATGAGCAAAAAAAGTCCTCACAAAATCAGCCCACAGCCTGTGGGCCACAGGTCGGACACTCTGCTACACTGATCGCTTCCTGCAGTATGTCTGGTTTATTCCACTTTCTGAATCACCCGACTTTACACCACCAGGTCACATAAGGTAATCACGCCATCCCAAGGATCATTCTGTTTTGCTGATTATAAGGTAGGATTTTGGTGTTTCTAATAAAATTTATCAATGTGAGATTGATTTTAGATTTGAGCTGGGCATGGCAGCTTATACCTGTGTGTAATCTCAGCACTTTGGGAGGTGTGAGGATTGCTTGAGGCCAGGAGTTCAAGACTGTCCTGGGCAACATAGCAAGAACCTGTCTCTACAAAAATGAAAATAAACAGCACAGCCAGGTGTGGTGGCGCACTCCTGTATTAGTCCTAGCTACTCAGGATGCCGAGAGGCAAGAGAATCACTCTCCTTGAGCTCAGGAATTTGAGGCTGCAGTGAACTACAGATAGAGATGCTGTTTCTAAACAAAAAAAAAAATAAATCTATAAAGAGAATTTGATTAATCATAATATATATAAACATAATACAAAATAGACTACACTTTGAATGCTAGTAAAAGTTGGATTAATACCATGTGTTTAATTTTTAACACCTAGATCATAGAAAATGATAAATAGTCAAATGGTAATCTTTTATTTTCAGTTATATATTTGGGGAAAATTTGGGGGGGGGGAGTTGTTTCATTATAAACACTGAAAAAGACATAATTTTCTCCTTTTTTCCTATACTTTATTAAATCAGCCTCTGGTTCATTTTAAAGTTTGAGTAAATTAATTAAATCAGCCTCTAGTTCATTTTAAAGTTTAAGTAAATCAATTAAAAAATTACATAATCTACCTTAGAACAATCTTACATTTATTTGATTCTCATTTTTTTTTTTAACCAAAACCATAAAAGAAAAATAATATACTCTTAGAAGCAACATGTTACTGAAAGAGTCATGGGCCAGAATTTAAGAGATGTTATTTTTAGTCGTGGCTTACCATTGGTGTGAACTTAGGCAACTTCTCTGAAGCTAAGTTTCCTTGCAGGTATAATAGAGATGTCAGCATCTACTCTACTTAAATAATTGTGTGTTAAAGTTATTTATTCATCCAGCACTTACTAGAGCTTATTGGGATCTTTTCATGGAGATACGAAGACAAACATAATTCAGTCCCTTCCCTTAAAGAACAGAGTGGGGAGATGTAATGTAAATAGCTCTTGGATTCAGAGTGCTCTGGAAGGAGGAAATCCTGCAGATCAAACAGGAATTACCGTATATACTCGAGTATAAGCCGAGTTTTTCCGGCACAAAATTTGTGCCAAAAAACCCGAACTCGGCACAAATTTTGTGCCGAAAAAACTTGGCTTATACTCGAGTATATACGGTAGCAAAGAGAGTTGAAGAAGAAAAGAGCATTCCTGGTAGAGGGTGTAGCATTCTGCAAAGGTAATGAGTTATAAGAGTAGAAGGTGTGGGGGACCCTATGAGTCATTCTTGGTTGAAACATAAGGGAACAAGTCAAAAGTGAAGTTGGAAAGGTCGACCAAATCCAGCTTATCGAGGGGAAGAGGTGCTATACTATGGATTTCCCTTTTTTCCTTAAAGCAATAAGGAGAAGTGAGGGGCTGTAAAGAATTATGGAAAGGGAATCTTGGTTTCAGAAACTGACTCTGAAGGCAACATAGACAATGAATCAGAGGCTGGAAAACTAATTCAGAGCCATAGTATTAGTGCAGGTGAGAAAATGCAAATGTCCAAACTAAGACAGTGACAAGAAGGATGGAGAAGAAAGAACAATTTTGAGATGTTCTGCAAGCAGGCTGAATGGGGGCATACAGGAACAGGGGAAATTAGGTTAAGTTTCTGACTTGCCTGGGTAGATAGTGTATTCATCAATAAGACAAAAAAATAAAGAAGATAAAACAGGTTTCTGGGCCTAGACAAGTTCAATTTTGGAATGTTGCACTTGTTGTGCTCATGGGCTGTCTAAGTGGTGATGCTCAGAAAAAAGGAAATGGGCTGGATGAGATACATTTGCCAATGCTGCAAGCTATTCAAATGTGAATAATGTTACTTGAATCCAATTCTATATTTTCAGTATATGTATTAACTCTTGCAAGGCCACTAGGGAAATTACTATTGTATACATAGTCTATTTAACAGTACTCTATGGGCTTCAAAAAATACAGACATCTTTCACTTCTTTACTAGATTTTCTTGCTTAATGGAAATTTCTTAAACTATTCCTACTATAAGCTACCTCTGATGGCTTGTAGCTTCTTGCTCGTGTTCATGTGGCTGGCATCTGGACTGGATTAAGAAGAACTAGCATGCAGATGGAGACAAGGACAGTATTCTGGAACCCTTCTTCCACCCAACATTGCTGTCTATCACATTTTCCTATATGCATTCTTATTTCCAGCAGCCATGGGGTCATCAAGCCTTAGCTTAAATCAAATGTCCTCTGGCTCCAGGTCCCATGATGAAAAATTTATGAAGTCCTGGACACATTACAAGTTTTACAGCTTTACAGCTGAAATCCTTCAGGTCCTCCTGACCTACTGAAGGAAAAAATATGTTTTATTTTATTGTGATTCCCAAATGTTCTAATGTGTGCATTTTTTCCAGCAGAATGTGCATGTTGCTTCCAGCAATGTGTTTTATATTTCCTTGAAGAGTAGGGAAGCTCTGATAGAAGGAAACAACTTCGTCTTGTTGCCAGTACAAGAGACAACAGAACTTGCCATGGAAAGCATCATTAGTTGATCAAGTCTATGGATCATCAGTTTGTATTTCTCTTTCACTGAGGAGACCCTACAAGTGTCAATGACTGTGTATCCTAATTGTTTTTTAAAAAGTTATATCCCCTAATTAATGATATCTTAGCTTTTTAGGTGAGGGTAATTTTGTTAATAATACACAGAAAGATTTTCCCATAACCTTAAAAATGTATATTCTTGTAAACTCCAGGATATAGCTAGTTCAATACCTAGAATCAAACATTTCCTGGATAACAAATGGGCTTTCCAAATATGTGTCAAAATCTAAAGTCTCCTTCTCTTCAAGAGATTATAAATAACATCAGTTTGAATGTGGCTTAAAAATGAGGTCCCCAAAAGGGCTCACCTTGACAATGAAATCTGCTGTCAGTGGTCCAGCCATTCTCAGTATCTCCTTGTCTGGAAATTTCTGGAAGTCCACACTAGAATTGTCCACAAGAAAGGTGCCTGTAGAGCTGAGACTGTTTTCACCTTTAGCCCCCTGGAGAGTTTTGGTTTCCAGATCTACGTAATCAAACACATGAAGAGGAGAGAAAGATGTTCCCAGGGCTACCACAGATCGCATGTAAGCTCATCTCATGCAACAAAGTTTAGAGCTGACAAAATGGAAACCAATATGAATACATATATAGGTGCTGCTGGATCACACAGGAGTTTATGCTGCAAATGACGTTATTCTAAAACTCATTAGTCAAGCATTCAAGGCTCTCTGTCAAAAAAACCTTTGACTCTCTGGATGATGGTGACCTTATTTGGGCATCCCCCTTATTATAACCCTATTCCTTTGACTAAACCATCTTCTGTCAGTTTCAGTCTTGATGGCCATCAGCCTAGGATACCTCCCAGTTTCTTTTTGCTCTGTGAGTTCCAGGGCACATCCCTTAGTTGCCTCACTACCTGTGTGACTTTATATTCCTTCATTAACGTGTGCTTGTTTATACTTTCTGGCTGTTTATTGTATATGTGCTATTGCTCATATACAAAACAAAGAAACTATAGTGACTTAAGAATAGGAACTATCCTTTATGGTACTCTCTCTTTGGAAAAAAATTCTTTTTGATACTGAATTCACTTTTATGTAAATATGCATGTATGGTATTTCCTAAGTACTGAAAAGAGAAAGAAGAACTTGGTTCCCAGAGCATTCAAATCTGGCCAATGGAAAAAGTGGATGGAGCATTTTTTTTTTTGCTGTAGGAAATCAGAGCATGCTGGGGATGATGGCAATTATGATGTCTGTTTCAGAGAAGAATAGTTTGCCTTGTGACTGAGAGGGGATGTCAAATAATTGCTGCATGAAGGAAGATAGATGGACTAAGGTTAAGGGTTTCTGAAACCTGCATGAGAACTTTCAGTTTGGCACTGCTCCTTCAGCAGAAAGACACAGTGGGGCTTTGAGTTAAAATCAATTTTAAGCTCTCTGGAGGTCCTAAGTACCCAGTGTATTATTCTATTAATGCTTGTGATCTACTTGAAGTTCTCTACTATAAGTAATACTGACAGGTGGAAAATACTGATATTCAATTAAATGTCTAGTAACTCTCTGATGAAGTCTGTGGAGACATTTTTCTAGAGGAGGCCAGGTGTGACTCCCCTGTTCTAGTGCAGAGGACACCCCACAGAAGAATATCAAGGGGAAGCACAGGTGTCACCAGAGGAAAGTAATGGCACTGAATCTCCTTCCACTAGCTTTCCTTTCTCAAGCTGCCACACTTGTAGTTACAGAAATACCTCCAGCACATGAAATAACTTAGTTTTGGAAATATCCTGGAGTTCTAGACCTGATCTGAGCATCTGATTCCATTTAATTGTCAGGCTCACAGCTATCTTTCTCAAGGTTCTTCTGATTAAAGATGAGCTGGAGGAGGACCAGACTGCCCAGCCTTGTTCAGGGTTGACCCTAACTATTTTAGGTTGGTCTCATACTGAACCAGCTTTCGGGAGTGAAGAGATGAAGAGCTGCAGGGAAACAGGGTATCATTTACTCCCACATTATCTTGCTGAATTACATTCTAAATACAAAAGAACAAAACAAAACAAAAAATTCTTTACTTACACATATGCTACCAAGTGTATGTTTGTGGGGGAAAGGGAAGATTCTATTTTGCTTTTCATCAAACCCTTTGGACAATCAAATCAAATGAGGCTTATTTTCTTAGGGATCACATAAGTAGGAAATCTGAGAGACTAACACATTTGTAAGAGTACATTTTCCTCTTAAATCTATACTCCTATAGAGTCTTTCTTCTGCAAGGAGGAGACAGTCCCCCTCTTGGTGATGATCTTGGCCTGAATATTTTATTTCGGTCTCTGTCACTCCTCATAGAAATACTGTTTTTCAGTGGTTAGCTCTTTCCAGTTATTAAGGGGGAAAATGAATGCTTTGAGGGGTAATAGCGCACACACACATACTATCTTTTGACATGTGAACACTATTTCATAAGGTTGTTTGGCATTAGAAAAAAACTTGGATCCATATTAGGTTACTTATCAGCATTTTTTGGTTTTGCCTGAACTGTACTTTACTTAGTCCTTTCTTTCACATGACCCTTCAAATCTCACCTCTTTCCTGAGATGTATCTATTTTCAGGAACACTATGGTAGGCTATGTTAACTTTTACAGGCTCTAACTTGTCTTTCCCTTATTCGTTTTTATAGCATGATTTCATTTATAATCTAATTGCTAAAAGATAATGCTTCCTACCTAAATTTGTTTCATAAGCATGCGTGTAAGAGGGGAGAAAGAGCAGAATATGACAGATGGTTTTGTGGGAACCCAGGAACAGTCAGAGTGGAGGAGATCAGAAGTGCTCAAGGAACCAACGGAAGTGAAGCCTTTCAGTGAAAGGGAATTTTGCAGAAAATGCTTGCATCTTATCTCCCATCCTTTTTGTTTTCCCCTATAATTTTCTGCCTACAATTTATTGGTCTATATGTACAAAGCATTATTAAACAGTAATAACAAAAGATGTGGCTGTGTACTGCTGCCTTGGCACGATGGAAGATCAATTCTTGTACAAACCCTGGAGAGGCTGTGCTACCCACTTGACATTTGGGATCATGATTACCTTTCAATCCTGAATCCCAATAACTGCCTTTAAGATATGAGGGCTCTGAATTGTCTTTAATACATGGGATGTTTAATTATAACACTATAGCTTTCTCTAAATGCTACAGTGTTCAAGTTGTTTGTTCCTCTGGATTAATCAAATACTGAAACATGAGAACAGGAAGGAAAAGAGAAAAATGTTAGAAGATGGAGAAAGGGGGAGAAAGGAAAGAAAGAAAAAGAGAGAAGCAAGGCAAGATAAAGATTGAGATTGAAAAGGAAGAAGAGAGAGTTTGAGATATAATATTCCCAAATGCACAAACACGAGCTTAACCCAGGAACAACCTAACAAGAGCGCTTATTCTGTGTTTTTTAGGATCACTGCTGTTAATGATAATTACCACCGAACTATTTACTATCTCATCAGGCAGCGAAGAGATAAACAGAAGCACTCAAACTATCTACTATTGTGATAGAGTAGAAAGATTTATATTCTTTGTTTTAATCTCTTCTGGGAACATAAAACAAACAATAACAACTAAAATTCCCAATCCCAAAAGGAAAACCGAGTTTACTTACACAAGTGATCAGGTCCTTTTAAGACAAGGCGAATATGTCTACTTCCATAGGGAATGGCAACCACAGTGTCATCCACTAGAGATAAGAAAAGCAAAGTCTTACTACATGTAATTTGACACAAAATTGTTGACTTCCTCACACACATGTATAAAGGCACTAACTTTTATACCTCAAAGCATGACATTGTTTTTAAGTGTTTACAAAGTGAAAGTCAAAAATTGGGAATCAAAATCTTCACTTTCCTCAAAATAAAATACGCTAGAGGTGCTAGTCAATAGCTAACTCATGGGGGACTTGGCCTGTTTAAAAAATACAAATACTGATCTATTAAAAATGCATTTGGAAGTTTTATTTTTATTTCCCTAGACTAGAACACTTGGGTTGAGTTCAAAAGTAAGAATAGATTCTAATGGTCAAATCATGAATTTCCAGCCTGAGCAAGAGCGAGATCCTATCTCTACAAAAAATGGAAAAACTAGCCAGGTGTTGTAGTATCTGTAGTCCCTGTAGTCCCAGCTACTCGGGAGGCTGGGATGAGAGGGTCACTGGAACCCAGGAGTTTGAGGTTGCTGTGAGCTATGGCTCCATGGCACTATATCCAGGGTGACGGAGAGAGACTCTGTCTTAAAAAAATGTAAAAAATAAAAAACCACCTTGAATCCTGAACTTCTCTCTGGCAGAGTATCTTGGATGAATAGGACAGACAAGAAGAGGGGAAAATGTATTTGCTGTATGTTCCAACCCCTCAAAGGCAGAAATCATGCTTTCTAGTTCTTGTATATCCTTCATGCTATCTACCCCTAATACTACATATAACAAGTTGCCCCATGAATGTTTATTGTTAATACTTCTCTGTATACACCCCTTTTGTATTGAAATATTTAAAAATTGGCTTCATCACACATTACTTTAAAACAGATTTCTATTTACTCTCCTTGCAAATTGGGCTTAAAAATTCATAAGAAGCAGATAAAAAATTCAATTATATTATTTACATGAACTCCAAATATATCACAGGCATTCTTATTCATGACTCCATTTGTGGCAATACCACCTTAGATTTACATGGCACAGCAGAGTTTCACTTTTACATTATACTATTTACTTCTCACCTAAAATCTGTGATATAGAGTATTTTACAATGAAAAAATGAAGCCTCTGTGAAGTATGACATATAGCTGAAGGTCAGAGGGATAGGAAGATACTTAAGAGAAAGATAGATTTTAAAAACAACTCATCAGTATATTTAGAAGCTCTGTGGGATTCTTTGTTCACATGTATCTTTCCAATACTACATATTATTATCCTGTCATTGGAAGAGTTTAGTTTAACTAAAAGAATCTGAAAAGTTATCCAATTCCTCTGAACCTGAATGTTATTATCCTATCTTTAGGAGAATTTAGTTTAAAAAAGTAAATCTTAGAAGTTACCTAGCTTCCCTGAGCTCAAGTTTGCTCATTTGGAAAACAGGGAAAACAACATTTACCTCAAAATATTGTGGTGAATAGATTTAAATGTAAATGTGGATATAATTTTTATAGATCTGTAACCCGGAACACAGGAGGCATTCTGTAAATATTATTTTTCTCCCTCTCTTCCAAAGCTCTTTAAGGACAGGGACTGAAAAACTGTTTATTTTTATTGTGTTTTTAAGCTCCCCAAAGCTCCTTGCCTAATACCTGTTGTAAGAGAAAGGAGAAATCATATGTTCCCAATTTCTCCCTGAGAGGTTACATTTACCAAGTTCTCTAGGACATTGAATATTCTACTCACGCTACAACCTTATAGTTGTTTCTAATGTCATACAGTGCTAAAGATAAGGTGGAATTTGAGAGATCTGAGTGTGTGTGACATACAAGAACAAAAAATGTAAGAGCAATACAGGAAAGAAACACCACCAAAAAGTTTAGACCAGGCCCACGGAATGTTAAATACTTTGCATGAAGAAATGACTTTTTAAGTTTGCAGAAGAAACTCAAAGCAGTTAAACACAATGGGACTTCTAGAAATAGAGAGTCTTTGTTTAGTCACAGGTCAAATAAAGTGCAAGTAAAAGGGAAACTTTCTGCTCAGCGCCACTCCCTGACCCACGCACTACTAGCAGCCTCCCTCTTGTTCTGCTGGGAAGTGACTCCCAGTCCACACACTGGGGCATTAAGACTCTGCCTATAGCTGATGCAGTAACATGTGCATGCTTCCCAAAGAAGAGAGGGAAGAAAACTAGAAAGTTATTGAAGGTAAGAGAGTAGGTAGAGAAAGTAGAGTAGGTAAAAATAGAAGATCTTCTGATGCCCTCTGTATTTGCTTAGCCAACAAGACACTGAGCAGGTCAGGCTGGTGCCAACTTGTGCAGCTGGCAGCCAACAGCACAGCAGTAGGAAGAGTCACAGCCAATTCTATGGTCCTGAAAAGGACTAAGAGTCACCAGGCAGTTTACTAGGCAATAAGCACATCCATAATTTTATTCCACAAGTTCTTTTTTGAGTGTCTCTTAGTGTCTAGCTCCATGTTAGGTACTAGGGATTCAGTGACAAAGAAGACAAACAAAAACTATAATGCTACAACATGGTCCCTGAAAAAGGGACCTAAGATAGAACATGTGGGGAAATGCTGCATGCTATAGCCCCCTGATGGAAATTCCTAAAGAATGTTAGTTAGTCTCTTAGGAGCCTTGAACCCCCCAAAGCCCATTTTATTGTATTTCACCACGTGCACACTCAGTATGTTAATCTAGGGAAACTTTTTCATATGTGTCACCTGTTGAGATCAGCTGATAGAGATCAGAAAATACTTCAAGGCACAGTACTCTTAATCTTACATGCTAAATAGAAAAAAAAATTAGGTTGGGGAATTCTTGTACTTGGCACCTACTACAGTGTTGTGCACAGAGAGGTGTTTAAGATATCCCCAAATGTGAAAGCAATCTGGTGGCAACATCTGCCTCCTCAGTGAATAACGCAATTGGTATGGCTGGCAAGGCAGGTGGCCACATCCTCTCCCACCGCACTGTGCACTCCTCTGGTGCCCTTTCCTACAAAGGCATAGTGTTCTACGATCAAGTGCATCTGTCCTAATCTATTCTGGCTTTGTTGACAAAACCATGGTGCCAGTCTTCAGGACATATTTCTGGGTCATTAATCAACAATTATAAAAGAAGTGCTTCAGAGATCAGATATCTACTTTGTCAGTTAAGTGGGAAAGATTTCCATGGGAATCATAAGTTCTATCATTTCACATATGTAAGCTACAAATGTCCTTTCCCAAGGATTTTACCTAGAAGATTGCCTTAAAAATCTATATCTGTATGTGCAGTATACAACTCTCTCTATAGACCTTACTATACCTTACATTCACCTTTCAAATTTGCCATATGTGGATGTTCTGTGTGAGTCACACTATAGTAAAGAATGGTGATAATGACAATATTTTGAAAAGAAAGAATTTCTTATTCTGAAATCTAAGTTTACCTTATTTTTAGATCTGTTGATAAGTTTATGTTTTTAAAGACTCTTCCCTCCAAGCCTATGAGGCTGATATTTAATTTTAATTTTTTAAAAATGAAAGAGCCATTGTTTTTAGTATAGTTTGGTACATATTAAAATGATCTGCCAATCCTAAGGAGGTTTTAAAGGCATATTTTAAATCTTCATGCCAATATCATTACTCTGAAAATATATCCAATAAATTAAGGATAAGATGAGCATTTGAACCTTTCAATCCTCCACACCTATAATTTCACAAAGGAGCATGTATACTGGATAGCCAAACAAGATGCCCATCATCCTCAATTGGGGAACAGAAACAGAAATAAACAGCTTACAAATTAAAAAGAAAAAAGCATAAACCACCCTTATTTGTATACAAAATGAGTTCAAGGCTACACTATTCTATGATTATGCCTGAGAATAGCCACAGCTTGTTAGCCTAAACAACATAGTAAGACCACATCTCTAATAATAATTAAAAAATGAATACAATGCCATTTTTAATAGCTACAAAAAATACAACAGATATAAATCTAACTAAAATATAAAGGACCTATATGCTGAAACTAATAAAGGCTGATGAACAAAATCAATTGATTTTAGTTTTATTTTTCTTTTTTGTATGTGTAAGATGATATATGACAAAATGTGTCTGAATATAAAATAGAACTTTTAAGAACTATGAAGTAAAAATCCTAAGCGATTGGAAAGTGCTATGTCATGGTTTCTTAGTTTCAAGGACAGCTTTTTTGGTTTCTTTCTTAGTAACACATAAGATAGTGGTGCATCTTTTGATCAATGATGTCTTAGACTCAAAGAAATATAGGTACAGTATATTCATAATCAGATCACTTCTCATCATGTCCACAACTACTGGTCCAATCCAAGCCATCACCAGTGTTGGCCTGGCTTACTGTAATAACTTCCCCACTCCTCTAGCTTCTTGGTATAGATAGAATAATCCTTTTAAAAAGTAAATCAGATCAAGTTATTCCTCTACTCAAAATCCTCCAATGATTTCTCATCTCATAAGTCCTTACAAAACTCCACAATATCTGTGTTATTCTTCCCTCTGCTTCTCAGCCTCTCTGTCTTCCTCCTTTCATTTTGTCTTTCTGAAACTTACTTTTCTTTAGTCACACTAACTTCTTTGCTCTTCCTGAAATATATCACAAGTGCAAATATCTCACTCCTCTCCACTTGCTTTTCTTCGAATTCTTTTCCCTCTGACTTTTGCACGGTGCCCTTTCCTCAGCTCCTTGGATTCTTGCTTAAATGCTATGTTATCAGTGAATCTTCTCCTTACAACTTCCCTCTACCACCCTTGGCTGCCAGTTCACCCACATTTCCTGGGCTTCTACCCTTCTTTATTTTTTCCAGGGCTTCTATCACCACAGGACATATATACATTGTATTTAGTTATTTGTTTTTATGTCTGTTCCTCATACTAGAGTGTAAGAACCATGACAAAAAATGGATTTTGTCTGTTTTGTTCTTGGCTGTGTTTCCAGCACATAGCAGGTCCCTAATAAGTATTTGCAGAGGGAGTAAACAGAGGGTACAAAAAAATATGCATTTTAAGAAAGAAAAAATATATATTAAAATGGTAAGACTCAATATATGCCAATAACAAAAGGTAAATGCAATTCACATTTGAGAACCTCTTGTAGTTTCATTAAGTCAAAAGTGACTTGAGTATTATAAATTTAATTTTTTTTTCTTAAAAGATGTATACATATTTTTAGCACCCTCTGCATATAGCCTTGAGTGGCTTATGAAGAGACATTTCTTTAATGTTCTGTGCTGTCTTTAAAAAAAATCCATATGTTTTTCTCACTTTAAAATATAGAGAATTGTGTTTTATTATAAACATACTATACATCAAAATCTTTGAGCCAGAATTATAGTCTGAGAATGTGTTTACCCATATCTGTTATATATCAGCACAAGTCACAGTCTGAGAAGCACATCCTTAGGTATTATGTACTTCATTTTATCTTGACATAAATTAGTTTATCTGGCCTTTGCCACTCAGGGAAGAGCGAGAGAGAGCTTTAGGATACCCAGGTGACAACATGCAGAAACAGGTCACTCTAGGTCTAAGAATATTCTGAGTATATTTAGAAAATACATAATATAGTACAAGTCAATAAAACTTGCAAGAAAATGAGTCTTTAAATTTCAAGAATCAAAAGCAAGATAAAGTAAGCTACATTTGACTTTTCATTGAGCTACTGAAATTGAGAAGTGACCAGGAAAAATGGAAAGACCAAATGCTATCAGTGGGCAATCTTTTCCTTTTTTTTAAAAAAAGGAAAAGAGTTCCTTGACCTTGCTATATTTCCTATTGTTAGGCAACTATAAGGTCTTTTAATAAAATAAAATAAAAAATTGGGTTTTAAAAAATTTCTTTCTCCTACTTTTCTTTTTCTCTCTGCCACTTTCTACTATGGTCCTTCTCTACTTTCCTGTTTTTCCTTTGTTCCCCCAAGGCTTAATAACATACAGAAAAAACTTGGATTTAAGTTCAGAAAGAAAATGAGTTCAATGTGGGGAATCCAAGTGCTAGGAGTTTGAAAAGAGCACGTGGCTAGCTCACGGTGCTTTCTGGCAGAACGCAAGGGAGAGATCTGGCAGAATTCCTTCAGGGGCGGAGAGCTGCTCACCTGGCCAGTACACTGGGCCCCGCAGAGCAGCCTAATCTTCCCTGCCAGTGGGTTGCCTCGCAGTCTGTAAATAGAGGATGGAAGACTCTTCTGGGGTAGAGAAAACATAACGAGGCAGTTTGTTCAGCATCTGCTACAGATTGTGCTAAGTTGTATGCGTATGCTGGGCTTTATTGATATAAATCATCTTGTCAGGAGGAATCATCAGCACTGAGATAAATGAATCAATTGCATTTTGTCATTATGTATAATCATTGGGTTGTGTATGATACTACACAATTTACCGACTGTCGGTCTTGAATAGTTCACTTTCCATTGAGGTATTTATTTGCAGACCTGGAGATGATATGTGGCTCTCAATTTGCTTCAGTTTGTTTCTGCAGAACTTCTCTACCTTTGTTCCAGTGATTCAGGTCCCAGAGTTCACCAGTCACCCCCTCATAGGATGGTGAGAAGAATGTCTGTCTGAGCAGAGTGTTCCAGCTCCTTTATGAGAACAGGAAGATGGGGCCTTGAGAGGACAGACAGCTCTCTGCCACTGCAAACACGCTCCCAGAAGTTTCTATGCGGCAGGTACCACACAAATGCACGGTATTCCCTTTCATACCTAATAGTAATTCCTAGATAATAAGCTTTGATTCAGTTATGGAACAGAAATAATTAGACAGATCTTAACTCTTTTAGCATTCCTTGAAGAGTTCTGTAAGAGTGATCTTTTAAGTGTAACTTTTTTTCAAATATCCAACCATGATTTCAGAGATTTACAAAAGAATTATGCCTCTGTCCATTTCTGGTTTCCATCATCTAGGTTCTTTAATTTTTCATCTTATAGAAGAAGCTACCAACACACATGACCAAAGAAAAATCTGGCCTGAATGTATTATGTCAGTGTCTAAATTACCTCATCCTTTATTCTAGCTGCCAGAGTCTTCTAACTTTTTTATTTTTTATTTTTTGCAGAATCACATTTTTCACTGCCGCCAGGGGAGTTAGAATGTGGAAAGTTCCTTAAACTGGCACCTCCAATTTTTCATATATTTAAAAGTCCCTGTTCTGTCTTCCTGCACCCTCTTCTTCCCTGGAGCCTAGTCCTCTGGCAAGCTGCCCTTTCTCGACTTCTCTGAGTAGTGCTGTGATGCATACCAGAGCGACTGCATCCGCCTTTCCCTCTGACCTACCAGTCCATTTAAAGCCACAAACCCCCATACATCAATGGTTTTCCTCCAGCTAATCAACGGGTAAAGAGAACAAAACCACACTCAGTAAAGATACTCATTCTCATTTCCCAAGCCAGGGAGACATGTAAAAAGAGCTACTCAATCAAGGATCTATTGAAGGATTCTAGGTAACAGCAAAATCTGGTGACAATATGCCAAGCAAGGCTAAAAATGCATGTCTCTGAGCTAAGGGCTATCTTAGTTTTATATGTACATCTATCTGTAACCTCCGCTGAGTCACATAAACTAGCTAAGGCTCAGTTACTCAGTTATCTCCTCCACAACATAGGGATTAACAGCGCCTTGCTCTTGAGATTTAAATGAGATGATCATGTGATGTTGCAGTAAATACATATATAATAAAAACAGCTTTTTTTTTTTTTTTTTTTTTTTTGCTAGTACAGATAGATCAGGACCCAAAGGTCAATAAAAGCCTTCACATAATCACTGCCCTATATTAATTCTGAAGGAACCTGTGGTCAGCACTGACCAAAGGCCACTTTGTAAATGAAGCCCATGTGATTTCACAGTGATAAGAGTGGGTTTGTGCTGACCCTCACACTCTCCTTGCTGAATTCCCTAAGGCAGAGGTTGGGATGCAGCCTGTCCTTAGGTTGGGCAGCAAAGTTCATGTTTGCACAGGGAGTGCCTCTAGACCTATGTATAGTTCCTTCCTGCTGTGCCTCAGAAGGACAGGTTTCCTTCTTGGGATTATAGCTCATGATCTGACTAGTCCAATAAGCAGGAACATGAAGCTTTCTACAGCATTTCCAGATTTGTCTTCATTTTGGTACAGGTGTTATATCCTGGCTGTGGAGGGGAGCTAGAGCCAAGCCAGGAGAGGACAGCAAGTCAACAAGTCCAAAAGTTGCCCCATCTCTGTGGTATCTTACATTTGGTTGCGGAGAGCTGGGATTTATACTGCCCTCGGACCAGCCGGCAGGTGGACCCATCTCCGTTGCAGACCCCACAGTTATCTTCCTTGATGGTGCTTCCCAGCTGGTGGTCACAGCCAACAATCTAACAAGAAAGAGAGACGTGTAATTCAACCGGCACCTACAGATGGAGGGATCCACTGTGAGGCCAATCACCACGAATATCTCTCCCTTTACTTCTGATGGGCATAAAACATACTTGCCATGAAGAGGACTGAAGTCAATGTGAATTTGATCCAAGATAAAGAGGAAAAAAAATGTAGCATGGGTAAAGATATTTTTATAGTTCAATTACATAAACAGAAAGAAGGGTTAAAGACAGAGAACAGGAGGGAAGGACTGGAAGAAGGTGAGGGAGTTGAAGAAGACCCTAAATCATTGATGTGATAGAACTTTAATTCCCACTGTCACTAACAATGATTCACCCAAAAGACGAAAATGCAATGTTATGAGGTAATGGTAGGAAACCTTTTATGAATAGGCTGTATGTTCCATATGTTCCTTAGAACCCAAGCTGCATAAGGAGGAGGATTTGTATTTTGGGTTCATTGATATATCCCAAGCAACTTGCTTGGTAAATTATAGGCCCTCAACAACTATTTGCTGAATGATAATGAAAATACTTTCTTTTCTAGTTAGTACTCCATCTAAGAAAAGAGAAAGGGAATCAGAAGAAAGAAACAACCTTGGTGTATGTGTGTGTAGGAGGTGGAGGGCTGGCATGAGGGCAGCAGGGATTACCAACACAGAGGTCCTGCTATCTGCCTTGCTCGGTTCTGGACCAAGCACAAGGTAAATATCTCATTAATTCTTAAAACGATCATGTAAGATATCCCTGTTTTATAGTTAAGGCCATGAATCTTGCCCAAGGTCACTTAGCTAATAAGCAGCCAAGTTCTAAATACTTCTAGCAAAACATTAATGCTTCATCCAAATCAGGCTTAACAAAATCATAGGCTTTTAAAAAGTATGTGGGCAATCTTATTTATTATCTTTACTCTTTCCTTTCCAACATTTGAATGAAAAAACCTTCACATCTAAACCATACCTGATTGTACATCTTATAGTTCTCATTAGAGCTAATATCAAACAACTTATGCCATTCTCAAACTGTTTCAATTACTGTCTTTGACAAAATGAGAATGGCAGTGACATTGGAAGGGGCTTATCTCCACAGAGTCCCCACCATTCATCCTGCCTTTCAAAAATATGGTTGTTAAGATGACCTTTCTTTGAGGCTTGGAGCTTGATTTTCTTTTCTTCTTTTTCTTATTAATTATCACAAACACATGTTTAGGCAAAGTTTAAAAAATACAATTATTTAACATTGTGTTATATATGTACTGTATTTTTAAAAATGTGGCAATGTGTATTTTTTCATTAAAAGCAAATGAACAACTTTTTAAAATCAATGACGAAGCAACACCCTCTGCAACAAATGTACATTTTTTGAAATGCAAAGATAATCAGGAAAATATGGTGCCAACTTCAAAAGTGGGGAGGAAAGGCAGGTAGGTTCCATCCCTGTGTGTCCACTGTGGTCAAGCTCAATCTATGAAGAGGCTGTGGTGAGGCCCCTTCAGAATGCAACAAAGTTTCATCAACACATAGCCACCCTTATGCAGGCTCAAGACTTCCTTGGTGTGTTCTATGTAATTGCAATAAAATTACCTATATACTCGAGTATAAGCCGAGTTTCTTTGGCACAAAATTTGTGCCGAGTTCGGGTTTTTCGGCACAAATTTTGTGCCCAAAAAACTCGGCTTATACTCGAGTATATACGGTATTTGCTAAATTCTTAACTGTAGATGGACCCATACATGAGCCAATCAACATTGTGTTCTGGGTACAGTAAGCAATGGGACTACAGAAGTACCTTATTTATAAAAAAGTGCATTTAATTGTTTAAGCAACACTTAACTGAGGCCCTGGTATAGACCAGGCTAGGTGCAAAACTGGATGGCCAATGCAAGCACCTATAGCCCTCTCCTTCTGAGACTTAGTCTATTTGGTAGAGGCAGATATTACTCAAATCATCGCACATAATATATGTAAAATTATGATCATGATAACAGCTATAAAACAGAGACAGGTGTGCTGAGAGCATGAAATATGGAGAATTTGATTTGGTTAAAAGGGCAAGAGATTTCACAATGGAGTCTTACAAGCTGCCGTACATGTATGGATGAGGGGTCAGTTAACAAGGGAAAGGAGTTGTTGCTGTGAGGTTTACCACGTCCTTTGGAGATGCCTACACATTAGCTAGTTAGCCAATAAGCAAAATCAAAGTTGGCAAAAAAAAAAAAAAAAAAAAAAAAAAAAAGTCAGAACACTACATTATCTGATTATCTCCTTTAGGAGGGTTGAGTCCTTTGAGAAAGCATGGAGGTCTTAATTTAGGCAGCATCCAAAGAATTATTGACTCTCCTGTTGTTGTTTGGGATTGAAACAGATGGCCTTGACCTGACAAGATCCTCAGCTATGTGGAAGGACAACATGGCAGCAGGCCTGGGAATTTACACTGTGAGGCATCTCAATTCTGACTGGATTCTCTCCTTAAACTACAGGAATTTCACGTTTCTGAAAAGATTTAAGTTTCTCTGGAAGATTTTTAATGAGATCTGATATCTTTAATGGAGCCAAAGGAGATAATCATGAAAGTCTTTCTCTAATTCTAAAGATTTCTTATGGTTCCAAAACCATTTTAAGAAAAGAACAATTCAGCTTCACAGATCCAAAATAATAGTCATATTAGGAATAGCTAAATAGGAGGTGACATACTTTAAGGCCACCTTGGCCAAATCCCAACTTAGCACTCTCAGTAAGGGTTTATGGACCCCAGGACATGAACCAAGTCAGTTCTAACTAGGCTTTGTTTAACTTGAGAGTTTAAAAGACAAACATCTCCCTGACACAATTGTTTTTTTTTTTTTTCTTTTCTTTGTATCAATTCCTCTTTAAGATGCCAAAATATTCTAACTCAATTATTTTTAAAATGTGAGATACTTTATCATCAGATAAAATGTTCTTACGTTGGTCCAAGTGGAAAATTGCTTGCACTTGTATCAGGATAATCATTCTTGACATATCTTAATTTGTTAATCTTAAACCACTGTTAGATTAATTAAAAATTAAACCATTACTTTAAGACCTACTAACAGAAAATAAATAGAAATACAGAAATGAGTTCATTTTGCACATGCTAATATTCCTGCTTGAAACACTCTTTCCTAATTCTTTATTTGGCAAACTTCTATTCATCCTTCGAATCCCAAATTAGATGTCTCCTCCTCAGAAAAAGCATGCTCAGATTATAGAGTTAACAGCTTTATTGCTCTATGCTTCCTCAGTCTTTTGTTCATATCTCCAGGTGGCAGAGACAGCTGGTGGCTGTCCAATATCTATCTTCTGCTATTTTTCACAATAACAGATCCCAGTTTTATGTAGGGTTAGCATTATATCCAGTTAAAAGAATACATTTCTCTTTGGCCAAGAGACCAAGTTGTAATTAGTGAAATAAAAGCAAAAGTGTCTTGTGGGACTTCTGGAAAGGCTACATAAAAGGAACGAATGTGGCTGGGAAGATGCTCTCTGCCTTCCTGCAAGCTCCAGAAGCCATCTTGAAAATGAGGCAATCTTAACATAGAGGCCTTGCCCTCAAGATGGCAGAGCAGAAAGAGAGAAAGATACTGGTTTCTGAACTACACTTGGATTTATTACATCTTGACTTCTTTTTTGTGAGGTAATGAATCCTCTATATGCTTCAGCCACTTTTCCTTTGGGGTTTCTTTTATATACACCCAATTCAAATTGTTATGTATCTTATATTGAGTTTAACATATTAACTTGTCTGTGTCCAAATGATATCAGGGGCTATCTCAGAACATGTGTTTTACTAATCTTTGTACTTGTGTTGCTCCATATAGTATTTGATATTAAAGATATATAAAGAATGCTGGTGAAGCAGTGAATTACACAGCACCAAACGATTTGCTAATAGTTCCAATGTAGGTTACAGATAGGCAACCTTAGACTACAGGCATTGATGAGTTACAAGTGTACGGAAAGTGTGCGTGCATGTGTGTGTGTGTGTGTGTGTTTGTATACTGTGAGCAGATGTACCATAAATGACATCTAGAGACCAAGTCTAAACCTCCGCCCTGAGGCGTGAACAAGAATTACTGTATTTTCAGAGACTATTCCCCAAGTGCACCTTTGTTCACTATTAGTGAAGTGTCATGGAAGGCAGTGCTCAGGTCAGTGAGTTCCCAGACCCACCCCATTCTGGACAAAACATTAAAGTGAGATAATGACCACTCATAACTTTGGCAACTGCATGGAAACTTTTTGTCAAGAGTGGAAAAAAAATGAATATTTGGGCCTAAGGCAGCTTATTAGTATTCAGCTAGTAGGCCTCTGCTGGATGCAGTGGTCAACTTCACCCCATGCAAAATGATTACACGATGAGGCTTACTTTACAAAATCTCTATCTCAGGTGACATACAAAGTCAGATGCTCCAAGAAGAATTAAGAAAAAGGCAAAATAGCACCCTGAAACTTACCAAGATTAATAATGTTTTTCTTGCTTAGACACCATTAGAGGGTCATCCATTCTGCTTTTATATATTAAATGAGTGCTTTTTGTCTTATTTTTGAGTCAAAGACATACTTAACACTACTGATTTTTCTTCGTTTTTTTTTTTTTTTTTTTTTTTTTTCCAGGATTTGCTAAAGGGAAGACGAGCTCCCCTCTCTGTTCCCCAAGACCAAAGCATCCAATCCAAATTGGCTCAGAGTCTTAACACATTGTGCAGATTTTAGGCATCAGGCCTGCAGTATGTGCTGATAGGGGTGTCTTCCTTCACTTTATAGAGATGATAGCAAGTGAAGAGAAAGAAAGATCATCATGCTAATAATTGGAAGAACATAAATACACATAATCCATAAGCAGATACCATGCCCCAGACTGACATTCTTAGGATGGGCTCACCTTGGCCCCATTTCAAATGGTTTCCCATAAGGACTTCAACTTCTAGCATCAAATACTGAGCCAGTGATGTCAAGCTTTTCTTGATCCAACACCATGAGGTAAGAAATTTTTAAATTCCTCTATTTTCAGCACAGGGAAAGACAAATATGGAAAACTAAACCCTGTAAGTCTGATCACAGCTGCTCTTATTTATAATTATTCAGATAGAACTCTGTGGGTATTAATGTGCTATTACATAAGATTATACCTCATTTACTAATTATGTTATAAAGAGGGGAGGTAATACATTTCCAACCTTATTCTCAAAAAATTATATAATTAGTTTTCTTATGTTTAATAAAAATATTTCTAGCATATAACTTGACACAATAATATTTTAACAAAACAAATGGGTAAACAAAGCAAAGAGAAAAACAAAGGTAAGAGAAATAAAGCCATAAATGAGAGCACTACAGCTGTTGCACACACTATGAGGTCCTAAACATTTGCCAGGTTGTGTTAGGGGAGGTCACAGAACTGAATTTGAGCTTCCTAGAAAGGAAGAAAACATGAACAGTTCCAAGAGTCATAGAATCTGCTAGATCTTTTAGAACATGTATAGGATAATGCATTTCTTATAGTAGACAGACATTCAATAAATATTTGTGTCCTGAATGAATGAAAACTTGGCTAAAGAGAACTGTAATGAAAGTACCAAATTTCTAGATACACATTTCCTGTGAATATTCTGAAAGAAAATACATTTAAGAATGTCCCAAAAACATCTGAACAAATAAATATGAAAAGTTGCAAAGTGACTTTCAATAACCTCTGATGAAGGGTGGTGCCTGTGGCTCAGTGAGTAGGGTGCTGGCCCCATATACCGAGGGTGGTGGGTTCAAACCCAGCCCCAGCTGAACTGCAACAAAAAAGTAGCCAGGTGTTGTGGCAGGCACCTGTAGTCCCAGCTACTTGGGAGGCTGAGGCAAGATAATTGCCTAAACTCAGGAGCTGGAGGTTGCTATGAGCTGTGATGCCACAGCACTCTACTGAGGGTGATAAAGTGAGACTCTGTCTCTAAAAAAAAAAAAAATAATAATAACCTTTGATGAACATTTGGTAAAAGCAAGTTTTAAGAAGCCAAAATAAATCATTCAGGCACAGAGCACTGTGGTGGCGTGACTTAATCCAACAGTAGACTTTAGAGCACCAGGACCAGCAGAAATATGGCACATATGCAGCTAGTCTTCCTGCCAGGACCAAGGCAGACATTGCTAATCAATTGCAGCCCTCTTTGCCACTAAGTTTTTATGTGGCCCCAGATCCGTTAAGACATTGTGCTTTGAACACCAAATCCAATAGACTATAGTTTTCATATGAAGAAACTATAACCACTTACCTTTCCAGAGTCAGAGAAATCAATTGCTTGCTTACCTTTTTGACAATTCTCCATAGACACTATTTCTCTTAAGATCTAAATGACTTCAAGTGCAGAGGAGATAACTCCCCCCCCCCCCCCCACCGCCCCAGGTCATATAGGTGGTAAATAACACAACCAAAATTCCATCTTGGGATTTCTAACCATAAATTATTGTAGAAAATCTGTGAACCATGAAAAGACATACACTGGGCAATATTTATATGGCAATGGTGAGTGGTAACAACAAAGCTGAATATTCTTTTCAAGATCTTCACCACTAGAGCTCTACTTACACACAGGGATGAATAGATGGTTTCATTTGCAGTATGTGACATGGAAGCATGTGTGGGAAGTGAATGAGAAGGTGCTACGCCCCACTTATATCTGTGGTCCACACCTCCTCACCACCCCCCCACACAAATGCCTCTCAAAAACAAACAAACAAACAAACAAACAAAAAAACAACAACTAAAGCTTTCAGTATGAGAAAATAGGATCCCCAGTAATTCACAACAGTGGTCCATGAACTACATTTACTATTTCCAAAAACTTAATGAAAATACATTTACCTACATAAAAATTCAGATAAGGTCACCAACCATCTCATTATACAAATAAGCTGAATCCTGATCTTTACTGCATTTATGTTTTAATTGCAAACTCAGGTCTTTTAGTTATAAAATGGGAAAACAAATTATTGCTTAATACATGCAGTGTTCTGAGTAGGTGGAAACTTCCAAAACACAAGGCCCATAGGAAAAAAAAAAAGAATAAAGGGCTTCTTTGTGTTGAAAAGTTAGGAACCACTGGTGTAGTCCTTTGTTTGTTGTTCAAATACCCTTGGGAAAAGTAACACATGAAGTTGCTGATTAGGCTTAAAGTAAACCAAATCAGCTGAGTAGAAGGTATTAAGTTGGTTTTGATGGTTCTGCAGGGATATGTAGGAGTGGCAGGCCTGGTCTCAATCTGGGGTGAATGGGCTTAATCAGATCATTTTCTCAAAACAGGTGACAGTAGAAAAAGTGTAAGTTCACTAAGACTAAAGGTCAAAGGAGCCCAGAGGAGGGCAAAGACAGAAGGGAAAGCCATTTACAGAAGGAAAAGTAAACTAGGGTGGGCCCCAAACGTGCTATTTTTAGGTATATTGTGTATCTTCACACTTAATTCTTAACTAGCTTTGAAAATTACCTAAAGTTATGTCTGCTTTCCAAGAATAAAACAGAAACTTAGAAAGGTTAAACAACTTGCCCCAAACACATCACTAGGACTTAGTACCACCAGAGTTGAATCCAGGCTGAATATCACTGTCACCTAAGAGTGATCCCTTTATTCTATGCTGTGTCACCTCTCTGTTGGGGCTGAGAACTGTGGTAAAGGGACAGCCACGCCTGGTTGCCAAAAGGAATACCTGCCTAGAGTTGTAAGTACTGAGACATCAGGAAAGAAGGGGAACTTTGTGGTCAATAGCTCTGAAAAGCACACCTGCAACAGGCAGGGGTTTTCTTTCTTTTGAGGGAGTGAAACAATGAATTAAAAAAAATAGTTCGATAGCCACACATATTGGTAGTGCCAAAAAAAATGTATACACGTTTTAAAGAGATACTATCTATGTATTACTTTTTGTTTGCCATAATCAGAAGTGTCTGAACCACTATGAGCACTTCTTGTAATTGTAGGAGTCAAATGTCACTTGTGTTCATCTTTATTATTACTATTTATTGAGTATTATAATTTTAATACAGTGTTTTTCCCTTAAAATTTGTACACATTTTTTTGGCACCCTCATACATACCAATGAGAAATACAGATAATTATGCACAAGCTACCAGCCTAAATGGATGTGTAAGGCTCCATCACTCTGATATTACACTATGTGGGGAAAAATTTATGTGAGTGCTCCTTTGATCATGTGTCACCTAACCCCAGTGAGAACAGCCCACACCACAGGGACCCAAAGCGGCAGATGCAGGCATGGATGTGGAGAGAGGGGTACATTGATGCACTCTTGGTGGGATTGCAAACTAGCACAGCCTTTTTGGAAAATCCACGAAGAGCTAAAAGTAGACCTCTCATTTGATCCCATAATCCCATTACCAGGCATCTACCTAGAAGAAAAATAATCATTTTACCATCAGGACATTGGCACTTAAATGTTTATAGCAGCTTAATTCACTATGCAAAGATAGAAAACAACCCAAACAAATCCACAGACTGGATTAATAAACTGGTTTATATATACCATGGAATACTACTCAGCCATAAAAAAGATGGAGACTTCGCATCTTTTGTGTTTACCTGGATGGACTTGGAGAAAATTCTCCTAAGTAAAGTATCTCAAGAATGGAAAAGCAAGCATTCCATGTACTCAGTACTCTGAAACTAGTAGATCAACAACTACAGGCCTACATGAGAGAAAAACTCAATTAAATTCATGAAAAGGAGAGGGTGGTGGGGGCTCGATAAGTTCCCACCTAACAGGTACAATGTAGGGGTGCATGGAACACTATCTGGGTGAAGGAGTCAATTACAACTTGGACTTTTACCTAATGAACACAAACAATGTAACCTAATTGTGTGTACCCTTATATTAACTGGAAAAAAAAAAAATGTGTGAAAGCATAAATTTCCTTTCCTCCAGGTAAAGATTTTCTGAAAGAATCCTCCCCATACTTGCCATTTTTTCCTCTGGGGTTTATCAGCCACTGCTAAGACTAGCAGATTTCTTGCAGATTCACCAAAGTCTTGCAATGGCTCATGAGATCCTATATCATCTAACTGATCCTACATCATCTACTCTCCTCTCCCAGTGGCTCACTCTCCTTACTTGGTGTTCTTCAAGCACAATAAGCACTTTCTCATCTAAGGAGAGCCCTGCTTGTGCCTCTGACCGAAACAGTCTCCTGCAGCTACTTCTTCAGCAGCTGTCTTGCCTCTTTTAATAAGTCTTCACTTGAGAAAACCTCTACCATTTCAATGAAGCCTACTCTGGCCAAACTATATAAAGCTATATCCCTCCCACTTCCAAGTCCTCATACGGTGTGTCCCATCTTTTCTTTATATTTTGCCACAGTTATTTTCTAATAAAATATAATTTACATATTTTATGAAGTTTATTATTTATTTACTATCTCCTACTAGAATGTAATATCCCAAGATCAGGGGGATTTGTATGCAGGACAGTGCCTAGCATACAGCAAGCAACCAATAAATATTTGTTGAAAAAATAAATAGACTTAGTCTATAGGCAATGCCACAGAAGACAGAGATATATTGTACTTTCAAAGAATTTACCCCCTTATCCCAACCTTGAACATAACAGCCATAATCATTTAAACTCTGACACTGATTCTAAAGACCCAGGGAGAGCTGTCTGTCAAAAAACAAAAAGATCTCTAAGGATGTATCATACTATAACACTGTAATCTGAGAGATTAATTTCCACTTGCCACTTTGCCTGCTGTATCTCTGGTCCTTTATCCATGACTACAGAATCACTACTGGGAAAAAAAATGTTCATTATTTCCAAAAGAGTCTCCCTCTGACCTCTTTCCCACCAGGCACAGTGTTCTGGGCTTCATGTCCTCATTTTGGCACTGGCTCTGGACCTGGAGATTCTCCTTGAACTTGTACACTTGAGTGCCTGATTTTTGGCTTTTCCTGATGGACTTTAGCTTGGGCAACTCCCTGGCATGACTTTTTACATTACCCTGTGTGAGCTCTGGCCCCTTAGCTGATGGTCTGGCTGGAGCAGAGCTGCACCCCTTCCACCTCTGACCTTGCAGGTCCCACATCCACCAAAGAGTAGGAACTTCAACAGCCTCTGTGGTTACCTTCTGGAGGAGGACCTGGTTTCATAGGAAGGAGATTGCTGATTTTTCATAGGAAGGAGGTGCTGATTTTTTTTTATTATTAAATCATAGCTGTGTACATTAATGCAATTATAGGGTACAATGTGCTGGTTTTATATACAATTTGAAATACTTTCATGAAACTGGATAACAGCCTTCACTGCATTTTCTTAATTATTGTTAAGACACTTATATTCTACACTTAGTAGATTTAACATGTACCCTTGTAAAATGCACCATAGGTGCAGTCCCATTAATTACCCTCCCTTCACCCATCTTTCCCCTTCCCATATTCTCCCCCTCCTCTTTCTCCTTCATCTTGGGCTATAGTTGGGTTAGAGCATTCATATGGAAGGGTGGGTGTTTATAAATTGGTTTCATAGTGCAACTTAGTACATTGGATACTTTTTCTTCCATTCCTGAGATACTTTGCTAAGAAGAATATGTTCCAGCTCCATCCATGTAAACATGAAAGAGGAAAAGTCTCCATATTTCTTTAAGGCAGCATAAAATTCCATGGTGTACATATACCACAATTTATTAATCCATTCATGGGTCAATGGGCACTTGAGCGTCTTCCATGACTTAGCAATTATGAATTGGTCTGCAATAAACATTCTGGTGCAAGTATCTTTGTTATAAAGTAATTTTTGGTCTTCTGGATTTTGGTCTACCTACTACAGGAATTGAAGGATTGAATGGTAAGTTTATTTTTAGATCCCTAAATGATCTCCAAACATTTTTTCCAAAAGGAACGTATTAGTTTGCATTCCCACCAGCGGTGCAGAAGTGTTCCCTTTTCTCCACATCCACGCCAACATCTATGGTTTGGGGATTTTGTGATGTGGGCTAATTTAACTGGAGTTAGATGATATCTCAAAGTGGTTTTGATTTGCATTTCTCTGATGCTTCAGGATGGTGAGCATTTTTTCATGTGTCTGTAGGCCATGCACCTGTCTTCTTCAGAGAAGTTTCTCTTCAAGTCCCTTGCCCAGCCTGCGATGGAATCACTTTTTCTTTTCTTGCTTATACATTTGAGTTCTCTGTGGATTCTGGTTATTAAACCTTTGTTGGAGACATAACCTGCAAATATCTTCTCCCATTCTAAGGGCTGTCTGCTTGCTTTATTTACTGTGTTCTTGGCTGTGCAGAAGCTTTTTAGTTTGATCAGATCCCAGTAATGTATTTTTGGTGTTGCTTCAATTGCCTGGGGGATCCTCTTCATTAAATATTCTCCCTGGCCCATTTCTTCAAGTGTTTTCCCTGCACTTTCTTCTGATATATTTATAGTTTTATTTCTTAAGTTTAAATCTTTTATCCAGTGAGAGTCTATCTTTGTTAATGGAGAAAGGTGTGGGTCCAGTTTCAGTCTTCTATAGGTCACTAGCCATTTCACCCAGCACTTTTTGTTAAACAGGGAGTCTTTTCCCCACTGAATGTTTTTTATTGGCTTATCGAAGATCAAATAATGGTAAGTAGCCAAGTTTATCTCTTGGTTCTCTATTCTGTTCCATACATCTAACTCTCTGTTTTTGTGCCAGTACCATGCAGTTTTGATCACTATCGATTTATAGTATAGTCTGAGGTCTGATAGTGTCATTCCTCCTGATTTGCTTTTATTTCTGAGTAATCTCTTGGCTATTCGAGGTTTTTTTTCTGATTCCATATAAAATGAAGTATTGCTTTTTCAAGGTCTTTAAAGTATGATGGTGGTGCTTTAATAGGGATTGCATTAAAATTGTATATTGCTTCGGGTAGTATGGACATTTTAACAAGGTTGATTCTTCCTGCCTATGAGCATGGTATGTTTTTCCATTTGCTAACATCTTGAGCTATTTCTTTTCTTGGAGTTTCATAGTTATCTTTATAGAGATCTTTCACATCCTTTGTTAGGTAAACTCCCAAATATTTCATCTTCTTTGGCACTACGGTAAAAAGAATAGAGTCCTTGACTATTTTTTCAGCTTGACAATTGTTGTTATATAGAAAGGCTACAGATTTGTGAGTACTTTGTAACCTGAGATGCTGCTATATTCCTTGATCACTTCTAAGAGTTTTGTAGTTGAATCCTTGGTGTTTTCCAGATACACAATCCTATCATCTGTGAAGAGTGAAAGTTTGATCTCTTCTGACCCTATATCGATACCCTTGATTGACTTTTCTTGCCTGATTCTGATGGCTAAGACTTCCATTACAATGTTAAAAAGCAGTAGAGACAATGGGCAACCTTGCCTGGTTCCTGATATGAGCAGAAATGATTTCAATTTAACTCCATTAAATATGATATTATCTGTGGGTCTGCTGTAGATAGCCTCTATCAGTTTAAGAAATGTCCCTTCTATACCTATTTTCTTGAGTGTTCTGATCATGAAAGGATGCTGGATATTATCAAATGCTTTTTCTGCATCAATTGAGAGAATCATATGGTTTTTGTTTTTTATTTTGTTTATGTGATGAATTATATTTATAGATTTACATACATTGAACCAGCCTTGAGACCCTGGAATAAAACCCATTTGGTCATGGTATATACTGTATATACTCGAGTATATACGGTAATTTGTTTGCTGGATTCTGTTTGCTAGGATCTTTTTGAATATTTTTGCATCAATATTCATTAGAGATATTGGTCTATAATTTTATTGTCTTGTTGGGTCTTTTCCTGGTTTGGGGATCAAGGTGATGTTTGCTTCACAGAATGTATTGAGTAGTAGTCCTTCTCTTTCTATATTTTGGGAAAGGTTAAGTAATATAAGTACTAGTTCCACTTTAAAGGTTTTGTAGAATTCTGATATGAAGCCATCTGGTCCCAGACTTATCTTTTTGGGGAGATTTTGTATAGCTGATGCTATTTTAGAACTTGATATAGGCCAAGTCAACATTTCCACTTCATTCTGGTTAAGTGTAGGAAGGTGGGGTGCTTCTAAGTATTGGTCTATTTCCTTCAGATTTTTGTATTTCTGAGACTAGAGTTTCTTGTAATATTCATTAAGGATTTTTTTAATTTCTGAGGAGTCTTTTGTTATTTTGTCTTTGTCATTTCTGATTGACAAAATTAGAGATTTTACTCTTTTATTCCTGGTTAGGTTAGCCAAAGGTTTATCTATTTTATTGACCTTTTCAAAAAACCAACTTTTGATTTATATATGTTATATAATCCTTTTGTTTTCAATTTCATTTAATTCTGCTCTAATTTTGGTTATTTCTTTTCTTCTGCTGGGTTTGGGATTGGAATGTTGTTCCTTTTCCAGTTGTTCAAAATGTCCCATTAAGTTGTTAACTTCCTTTCTTTTCATTCTGTTGAGGAAGGCTTCCAGTGCTATAAATTTCCCTCTTAGGATTGCCTTTGTGGTATCCCAGAGGTTCTTGTAATTTGTGTATTCATTATTGTTTTGTTCCAAAAATTTGGTAATTTCCTTCTTAATCTTATCTATGACCCAGCTATCATTCAGCATAAGGTTATTTAGTATCCATGTTTTTGTATGAGTATGCATATTCCTGTTGTTACTGAGTTCAACTTTTATTCCATGATAGTCTGAGAAGATGCAAGGAATAGTTTCTATTCTTTTAAACTTGCTGAGGTTAGACTTGTGACCTAAGACATGATCAATTTTGGAGGATGTTCCCTCGGCTGATGAGAAGAATGTGTATTCAGTTTTGTTAGGATGAAATGTTCTGTAGATGTCTGCTGAATCCAAATGTTGAATGGTTAAGTTTAAGTTTAAAATTTCTTTGCTTTGTTTCTTATTGGAGGATCTATCCAACACTGCCAAAGGGGTGTTAAGATCTCTGACTATTTTGGTGCTGAAGGAAATAAAGTTGTTCATGTCTGTTAGAGTTTCTCTTACAAATTTAGGTGCATTCTGGTTGGGTCCATAAATATTAATAATTGAAATCTCATCATGTTGAGTGTTACCCTTAACAAATATGAAGTGATCATCCTTATCTTTACTTACTTTTGTTGGTTTAAAGCCTATTGTATCTGCAAATAATATGGCAACACCAGCTTTTCTCTGATGTCCATTTGCCTGAAGTAGAGATGACCATCCCTTCACTCTGAGTCTATATTTATCTTTTAAGGTAAAATGAGATTCTTGTATGCAGCAGATATCTGGCCTGAGTTTTTCTATCCAGTCAGCCAACCTGGGCCGTTGTAGAGGACAATTCAAGCCATTCATGCTAATTGAGAGTACTGATAAGCTTGGTAGTATTTTGAGTCACAGGGAGATCTATGTCTTCTCAGCCAGTCTGCCACCAGCCAGCAGGAGCTTAATGGAAGCTGGGGTGTCACTCAGTTCCAGCCCCACCCCAGATTGATGTTGTTTTCACTTTTATTCTTGCGGAATTTGTGTTTCTGTCCCGGTTGTATTCTACCGTGGGCCAGGTGCTGTTTGAGTTCAAAGAAACTGTTACTCAGCACCGCCCTGTGCTGCTGCTACTGCACTAATTCTCATGGAGCTGATATCTCTGCCTCCACTGCACTCTGTGTTGGGATGGGCATGGTTACAGCTCACAAAGGGCTCTCAGTTCCTGCCCCTCCCTGAGCTGATGCCTCTGCCATGCTTGCTTTTGTCCCATTTGTGCTCTGCTGGGGGCCAGGTGCATCTTGGGCTCACAAAAGCAAATTCTGACTCTGCCCCTCCCTGGGAGTATGCCTCCTTTGTGTGTGCATATTCTAGTCTTCATTCCCACCACACCATGCCCGGGCAAGTACCACCTCAGGCATAGCCTTTGATCACGGGGCCTGCCTTTCTGTGACTGCCAACAGAGGAGAGGCCCAGCTCCCTCTGATTGCTAAAAGAGACAGAAAGTATTTCTCCAAAATATCACCAGGGGTGTAAGCCCCATTGTTCCCACCTCTACCACTGCTCTGCTGTGCCGTGGGGCACCATTTCTCCCTCTTCCGTATGACTTCCTGACCCCAAAGTCCCTGCTTTACACCAATGCTGCTGATTCAGTACAGACTTGTAATAGCCCACACCATGTCCACACCTTTTGAGAAAATGCCCAAGAGTCTGGGCTCTAAGGGGGGCACAGGCTACCAGACCTCAGGGTGGGAGTGGAAGGGAGTGCTGGGAGTTCAGAATTGCACGTAGAGTATATGTTCAGTTTTATGCCTGGCAAGAGAGTGCCCTGGCACACTAGTGGGTCCTCTCTGGGGAAAGAGATCAGTTTTTAGCAGCTCTCTCCCATGGAATATAAAAAGAAGAGATCTGAACTCTGCTCATGTGTTTGTAGAAAGTATACTGTGGGCTGTTCTCATGGGGGAATGGACTCTGGTCTGCTTGGCGATGGGTTTTATACCTATTGTTTGTTTCTTTGGGGTCACAGCTCGCCTCAGCAGGGGTGATGTGTGCTCTTCAATCTTCTTTCTTGGCTCAGCTCCAAACCATCAGCTTATTTGATAAACTTCTGTCCTTTAACTCTACTTCTAGATGGAAGCTTCTGTGGAAAGCTGGCTTCAGTCGGCCATCTTGCCTCCTCCCCTCAGGTGCTGATTAAGAGTCCAATTTCTGTTCCCTTTACTGTTCAAATTACATATATTTTTCTCTGCTCCTTCTTTGACTGGTTTCCTTTGCAGTTCTGGGGATTCTGGTGATTCCCCTGGTTTTGTGGTTCTTATCTTTTTATATTATAAAGTAAATGGAAGAAAAGGGAGGTGTCAATGCTAGGAGTATGAGATAGTTGATGAAAGAGCTATCAATTGTGATATTTAAATTGTGATACTGTGAATATTTAAAAGAATTTTTCCTGTATTGCTTTTATTGAAGTCAAGGATTTAATCCCTATAATGACTGTAAATATCCTAAAAGAGAAGAAGAGAACAAGTAATTCTTATCTGTAACGTGCATTAAAACTCTCAGGCATTCCCAGTCTGATTTATTTTGTTTCTTTCTTATTTCTTTCAGGATCTGGGCCAAATTCTAGTGTAAATTTATTGCTAAAACATCTGGATTTTTTTGGCATATTGTTTTTAGTTAAATTTGTTTATCTAGTAGTCTTCAGCAGAAACCCTAGGACTGAACCCAGTATAGATTTTCGTGCATACAGGCACTAGAGTTCATTCACAGCAGATGGTGAGAGGTCTTTTCCTTAACAGGCTGTCTTCTCTGCTGCTCCCCGCTTCCAAAATTAGGGTGTCTGGAGAATGTGAAACAAAATTATACAAAGCCCTGACCTCTGGCCTTGCTTCTGTCTCTCAGACTGTGAAGTACCCAAGAGGGAAAGTGTTGAATTTGGCCTCACTTCAGATGGCATTAACTGTAATTCTTTGTGAGTCGTGGTGACATCATGGTATACTTTGACATCACTGTTCAGACTCCTTCTGCTGCTGGGCATACAGTATATAGTTTTTGTTTAAACACAAGAGTCCTTTGTTGAGAAGGGAGGATAGCAGCTGGTCTTCTGCCCTGGTACAAACGCAGATCTTATAGGAATGTGTCTGTCAGTCATTCCCCACAAAGTAGCCATTCTGGAACTCACTCACTCATGGAGCTCTGAAAAACTTTGAGGAAACTTCCATTGAAAGAGTTTAAAATTTCAGTAAAATTCAGTAAAATCCTTCACACAATCAAACTCTCATTTATATGTCTGAATATGTTCTCTGAAGTCAATATTTCAAAAGCAAGAGTATGCTGGCTGTATCTGTATGTCAAGGCTTGAGATGAAGAGTAGGTGAAAAAAGTTGTATCTACATCCCCCAAACAATTCTGACCCTGTTATCCCTCAGGACAACATCTCATATTCCAAAGTTAAGATGTGCCATTTTTTGGCTCTCAAAACCTTTTCCTGATTATTTCCCCAAACACAGTACTTTGTATTAATGAGACACTTCTTAGGCAGTGCTATCAGAGTTCTGCTCTGACATCTGCCATAAACATCCTCAGCTGGTATGTTTATTACCTTTTTTCTGACTGTGGTCTCTAGTGTCCTTTTTGTCCGTCCATATTAGGCCTTTTTAGTGTAAAGCTTGAAGAGAACTGATCAAAAACACAGTTTTTTCAAAACCATCATCTGTAAAATAATTCCAAATGTCTGTCCCACATGGCTCAAGTACATGTACAAGCCAGCAAATTTTCAGATCGGCTTGAGAAACTAAATGTTGTTAATCTAAGATTTTTATCCCCTAGAGGAATAAGGTATAACATAAAACATTTGAATGGAATAGTAAATTTCTTTCTTTCTTTTTTTTTTTTAAACTTTATTCTGTCACAGAACAAATGGAGCCATGACACGACCCACACTTTATAGTTGCTAAAAGTAATTTTTTCCCCTCTGGAAATGTTACACTTATTAACAAGACAATAGTGTGGTGTCTTCATGTTTTATCCACAGAATCTCTTCTCTGGCTACTTCCTGTCCTGAAACATCATTATTTACACACAGAATCCCAGAGGTTCTCAACCTGTGGGTCGTGACCCCTTTTTAACAATGAAAATACATTGCAGCATTAGCAGGGTGAGAACCACTGTGTTACACAGTTCTAAACGATAGGAGAAATAGCACAATGGTGTAGAAGCAAAAACAGCCCAACTTGGGTGTGATGACTTATTACCACTTGCTTGAATATATCATATACTCTCGGTATGAGATTCAGTTTTCTCATGAGTTGTAAGAGGATAATTGGATCTTTTTTTAATCCTTATTACAAGGATTTTAGGTGATAGCTTATGTAAAAAGATCCGTGCATTTTTAAAAGATCTGTGCATTTCCTAACACATAACTCTGATCATAGAGCCTGGAATTTGGGGGACAATTATATTTTCAAATATTCTATTTTATAGTCCCTATAATTGTCAAACCACATGTGCTGATTATTTTTGGGGTGGGGGGTTTGTAGTCGTTGTGCAAATAGGAAGTACTTGCTTAATGTATAAGTGAAATACATATGAAGGTGTAAAAATATGCCTTAGGGATCTGGGCATCTGTAGACTTGATGTCCCACAGCTTGAGAGACAGGGTCAAGTTTGCAAGGGCTCAGGTCCATTTCAGCTCCTCTGGATTTATCACAACTCCAATCCTGTAGAAGAAAACTCCTCTCCTTTAGGTCAGAGCAGACAGCATGCCAGTGGAGAATGGTTTCGTAACTTCCCTCTACCCTGCTAAAGTAGTCAGTGAAATGGCAGCAAGCCTGGTTGGCTCTTTGGAAAATGACCTCTGGGAGTTTCTAAGGATTCTATTAGAAATGGGGGAAAAATAAAACAAAATTTACCTGGTATTGCTGTAGAGTAACAAATCATGTCCTCTGAGTCAAATGAGAGAGAATTTTGGAATTCTGAAAATACCCTTGCCTAGCTCTCCAATTCTAGGGCCACTTATCCAGAGTCAATTCAGGGATGACTTTCAAGTATGTACAAGCAAGTACAATGAGGAAATGTATTTGTCAAAACAAAATAGAGATTCTCAAAGTCGCTCCTCTAAATCCTGGGGTCCTGGGAAAGACATCTTTTTCAGAAGGCAGGACAAGAGCTTGGGATTCAGTTTTCTCTGTGGGCATCTCGACTCACATGAATGATATGCCAGCTGGATGTAGTGGAGGAAAGTGGGTGCTCAGCATCCCATCTTAATATAGGGAATATTCAAAATCTATTTATTTTAATGGAACCTGACCATTAAGGAACAATCCTTAATTTCTTTTTTTGAAGGAAGAGTAGCCTTCCTGAATCTGGGGATTTGAATTTTTTATTAATCAGAATTAGCAATGAACCAACCGTACAGGAGTCACCAAGTCCTAAGAGAAAAGTGAACTGGATGATTTTTAATGGGCCCCAAATCTCCTGAGCCAGACTGAAGGTCTAGCTCCTGAATGTGGGACTGGATTGGGCTGGGAAAATGCTGACAGGTATCGACCTGGCCAGCCTTTCCAACGCGAGGCTGTGGGTTCAGGATCATCAGTTACATTTTGCTGAATCACTGCACTCTTCTGACGATGGCAAAAGGAGCCGTTTCTCCTTTCATTTTAGATGAAAACAAATTCACTCAAAGGTTCTGAAATAAAAATGACTGAGTACATTTTTCCCATTCAGAAAGATTAAGAAAATTCCACTAGCCACCCACTCACATACATAGAAATGAATTTTATTCTTTCCTACTGTGGCCCTCACTTAAATCCAGCTAAAACTAGACATTTCAAATACGACAGAATTCAACACTCAGTACATGTCTACTTTGAGAGAAGGATTAAGTCATATGGGAATAGGAATATTTAAATTTAGAAATGTTTTAAACTTTGTATTCTTATATTAGTTACCAGTTTTTAGTTGATTTCCCCAAACTAGTTGAAAAGAGTTGCCTTAACACAGAAAGCTTATATATATGCTATCTCCTATTTCCCCCACCAGTACCTAAATCACTGGATTTTATGCTCTAAATTTACTGCTTCAGGGTGGACCCTGAGCAAAAAAAAAAAAACAGGGATTTCAAATTTTTATATTCATAGAACAATCATAGTTTGGCTATTCTGCACCATGTAAAACATTTCTTCTGCATATAATGTACATAAAGCTTGTCATTTGACAAAATTAGTAAATATTTTAAAAATTGGCAATGTGTTCTTTTCAATACATCTATGTGAATCTAAACCAAAAGTCCCTATGTTCTATAAGTAATCCTGCAAATACCGTATTTGATAGAAAAACATATTTGACCATGGATTTTAAGGTTTTTAAGCATTGCTATTTCAAATGTATTCCTGGCATAGTGATGGCCCAGTCTTTGTGCCAGTTTTCAACATTAAAACTCCACAATTTAAAGTTGAACTACTTTCTGTAGATACAGGCATGTTACAATGAATCACTTACTGGGATACATATCGAAGGGCAGATGAACACATTTGTTAGGATGAGCATTTTCATGATATTGCTCCCCAGAGCATTTGGGCATTGAGTTCTCAGAAGATTTCCAACATTAATTTTTAAATTCTTTCTCCTGAGTGTGTTAAGAGCAAGGTTTACATGGGCTGTTCATTGTTAGCTAGTTCATTTGCCTTTTTCTCTAAGGTAAGAGCGGCTGTTTGTCTTAGTATGATGTAGTCTTCACAGCTGAAGGCCACGGTGCCTTTTGTTTTCTGGCACGGGAATGGCAGTTGTATCTGAGCTGGCAGGAAGGCAGGAAATAAACACTGTCAGCCACAATTTTTCTGAAGAGTGGGCAATTATGTTAGGAAATTACAGACTGTGGCAGTGGACAATTCTTACTCATCAACGCCGATGTCAAGAAGAGATAGCAAATAAATACAGAAGGGGAAAGAATCGTGATGTTTGTGAAGCACCTCCTCTGGTCAGGGATTGTCAGCTGTTTCCCGAGTTCATGAAACCTGTACAACAAACTCAGTGACAAGCAATTGACAAAACCAAAGCAACTTCCCATGTCACATACCTAGAAAACGGCAGAATTGGGATTCCAGACTCCCTAATAATCCCTTAGGTTACCTAATATATTAGAGGACTTTTGGGCAAACAGTGTGTACCCTCAAAAGAGCTCGAGTGGCGCCTTGTGGAGTCATCAGCTGCTCAGGGAGAGAGCACACTGCTTACAGAAATTTGACAAAATTAGAAGCATTCTGTTTAAAAACCCAACCCAGCACATCACCATCAAGTTGACTCTGTTTCTCAGCACCAAGTTAGAGGTGCTCAGGAGAGGAAGGTGCTCCTAAGGGACCATTTCTTGGGAGACAAAAACTTCCAAAAATATCCAAAGGTTTTGTCTAATCACATAAAAACAACCTTCCTGCAAATTTCTTTTCAATGCTTTCCTATAGCTTGGCTTCCGCATTGACTCGGTTATTACCTTAAACAGAGGGAAAAACATCCCTAGTAGCGGTTGGCACGGCTGAGAAGGGAGGAGTGAGAGGAGGGAATGGAAACAAACTGAGTTCAGCCCAATGCAGCTCACATCTGGGCAGCCCAACCCTGCAGAGAACCTTCTCACCAAGCCCTGCCAAAAGTCAGCAGTTGTGACCCCAGTGTGAACTTCGGATCTGTACCATGCAGTGTCAGAAAGAAGAAGAAAACCCAGAATGACACATTCGCAATTCCAGAGTGTGCTAACTTGAACAGATGCTTCCTACAAATAGTTCCTCTGCTTCCTCCGGCCAGCATGGGTAGAGGAGGGAGGCCAGGAGAGTGAGTTCCAGTATCAAATCCCCTTTCAGCTCTGACCCCTTTGCAGTCAAAGGCAAAATGAAAACATTTGGAAAGCATGTGAGCAGAGTATTTGCAAATCAGATCCCATTGGGGAGCCTCCAAAATTCTACAAAAGCAGGAAAATTGGCAGCTTCAGCACCAAAAATATTTGAGATTATAGTACCAGGGGTGATACCAGCACAAAATGAGAACCCTGGGTAGAGTTGTATGAGAGAGGCTCGGCGGAGGCCTGATTCTGTCTCTAGGCCTGAACCCAGGCAGCCTGTTCCATTGGTTCTACCTTGTCAATGTGAAGTGCAGAATCCACCACTGGACACAGACATGCTGCTGCCTTAAAATGTGTAGAGCCACAAGGTCGCATTCCTGTCCTCTGTGTTTATCTGACAGCTCCACCAGTGCTAACTTCTTTTGCAATATTGGAACAGTTTTAGCCATAACTGTTTTCTCAACCACACTGCCAGCCCTCGAGTCTAATCAGATATTAAGAAGAAAAGGCTCCATTTTGTAGGTATTTTGTATGTTGAGAGAAATAATCACAGACACGGACAGCTTGCCAATCATTAATCAACGAGGCATCAATAAGCAGGCTGCTGCTCTCTGAAACATCTTGTTGGTATGCAAAGAGGCATGGTTCTACAGTTATATTAATACTTTTATTTCTCAAGAAGACAGACGCAAAATCTACAAACACGTGAAAAAAAGCTCATCATCCTTAATCATCAGAGAAATGCAAATCAAAACTTCTTTGAGATATCACCTAACTCCAGTAAGAGTAACCCACATAACAAAATCCCAAAGCCAGAAATGTTGGCGTGAATGTGGAGAAAAGGGCACACTTCTACACTGCTCGTGGGAATGCCCACTAATACGTCCCTTCAGGAAGGATGTTTGGAGAATACTTAGAGACCTAAAAATAGACCTACCATTCGATCCTATAATTCCTTTCCTAGGTTTATATCCAGAAGACCAAAAGTCACAATATAAGAAAGACGTCTGTACCAGAATGTTTATTGTAGCCCAATTCATAATTGCTAAATAATGGAAGAAGCCCAAATGCCCATCCACCCACGAATGCACTAGCAAATTGTGGTACATGTATAATATGGAATACTATGCAGCCTTAAAGAAAGATGGAGACTTTGCCTCTTTCATGTTTACATGGATGGACCTGGAACATATTCTCCTTAGCAAAGTATCCCAGGAATGGAAGAAAAAGTATCCAATGTACTCAGCCCTACTATGAAGCTAAACTATAGCTTTCACATGAAGGCTGTAACCCAACTTTACCACAAGACGAGTATGAATGGACCACGGCGGGGGAGGGGTGGGGGGTGTTTTGGGTGGGGGGCGGGTGATGGGTAGGGCCACATCTATGGTGCATATTTTTATCTACAATAAAAAAAAAAAAAAAGGGAAAATCCTAAGGAATTTAAAAAACAAACTGCTAGAAATAAAAGTATATTTAAT
>CAUYPK010019840.1:0-11132 GCA_963574355.1 Loris lydekkerianus
CCCAACTATACCACAAGACTATGAGGAAAGGACCAAGGAAGGGGAAGGGAGGGGGGAGGTTTGGGTGGAGGGAGGGTGATGGGTTGGGCCACATCTATGGTGCATATTTTTATCTATAATAAAAAAAATAAAAAATAAATAAAAAATTAAAAAAAGAAACTTTCCTATTCTTAAGAAACTTTCCTATTCTAAGTAGGAAAATGGCTTGGGGAACTTAACTCCGTGTAGACAAACAGAACCTTTCCTTAGCCAGCAGGCCACCCCTGTGTGTGGTGTTCTCCTAACTTTATTTTCTGGGATATCCATACCTCTTTCATACTTTCTAGAAAGTATGAAAAGCAGGTGAAGTGGGTGGATTGCCTGAGCTCAGGAGTTGGAGACCAGCCTCCCAGGGTGCTAATCACCCCTTTCCGTATATTAATGAGTTGATATGATCTTGATTCTAGAGGTCTCGATTGTGCCTTGAAGCCATTTCCAGGTAAGAGACTCTGGCTTTGAGTTCCCTGGTGGAAAACACAGAGTTGTAAAAATAATTTTGAAACATGAAAAGTGCTGCAGGAGAGGTATCTTGGGGATCAGAGAGAGAGGAGGGGAAAGGCTGAAACCACAGAGCTGGGCGAAGGTGAGTAATACAGAACAGACCCACGTGGGGGGCTGGAAACCTGCAGCCGAAGCAGGCAGATAAAGGTTCAGAGAAGGAGCCAGATTCCAGGACGTAGTGCTGGACACAGAGTACAGACTGGGTGATACACCAGGTTGTGGGTGGAGAGGAAACTGAAGAACGTTAATGATAAACCTTAGGCTGCCTGCAGTGAATCCTGCTGCCTCCAGGGGTGGAAGAATTGGTGACAAACGAAGGAAATTATTATTTTTTCTTTCTTTCTCTTCTTTTCTTTCTTTCTTTCTTCTTTTTTTTTTTTTTTTTTTTTTTTTTTGAGATGCAATCTCACTCTGTTACCCTGGGTCGAGTGCAGTCACCATAGTTCAACCCCTGGCTGCTTTTTCTATTTTTAGTAGAGACAGGTTCTCACTCTCACTCAGGTTCTTGGGCTCAGTGAGAGCAAGACCCCATCTCTATTAAAATAGAAAAAGCTACTAAAAGTTACTAAAAGGCACTGGTCCCAATGGTGACTGGACTACAGACTCCTCCATCAGTGAGTGTCTCTTAGTCATCTTTATAATTTCCAAATCCCCTTGTGACATTTTGCCCATAGTGGGTAAATTATTAGGAAAAAAGCAAAAACAAAAACACGAGAGCAGTATAGTCATGTACTGGTGATGTCACATGGAGTGACAGCATGTCAGACAGGGGGACAGGGGGAGTGATAGAACCCAGCTCTACCAGCTCATGCAAAAAAGGGAGAAGTCATTATCTCCCATTATGGAAACGTAAAGGCAAGTAGCTTTAGGTGTGGCTGTAGCCAGGTGTTCAGACAGTATAATCAGGAATCTGTTTCTCTATGTTGCTTTCCTCATTCTGGCTTCATCTTTCAGATCAAGCTCAAGTATTGACAAAAAGGGCCTCCAGCAGCCCCAGAGCCATAGTGGACCAGCCTAACAATCTAGAGGAAAGAATGCTCTTTCTTAACAACTTTGATCTTAGACCAAAGAGGGGTCAAGAAGTAGAGGTTGGTACCACCTGAACCAAATGGACTGGGAGTCGAGAGAAGGGCCCTACAAGAAGTCCATGGTGCTACTTCCAGAAAAAGAAAAAGGATATTGAACAGGAAGCAAAGCACCTGCTGTGCCCACATTAAGAATCAGGATGTAGAAGAAGATTTATTAACCTGGGGGAAAACTCGTAGAGTTTTGCTAAGTAAAAAAAGTATCCTGCAAAACACTACTATAAAACAATACTGTTCAGAGATATGAAAATATTACAGTGTCTGTATGCCTAGAATTAAATCATAAGGGATGTCCCAATGAGCCTGGTAAGATTGAAAGGTTTTTTCTTATATGTATATATGAAATATATATATATATATATATATACATACATATATATTTATTTATTTATATTGTAATTTTCAGATTTTATGTTGAATATCTATTGCATTTGCTATTATTTAAAATGCATTTTAAAATTAAGGTATGTGTAATAATTTTATGTATCAACCAGGCTGGTCCATGGTGCCCAAATATTTGCTTGATCTTTATTCTAGATGTTTCTGTGAAGGTGTTTTCTTGGATGAGATTAATTAGCATTTAAATTAATTAGCATTAAATAGTGGACTTTGAGTAAAGCAGATAGTCATCTATAATGTGGGTGGACGCATAAGTCGAAGGCCTAAATAAAGCGAAGTCTGACCTCTCCCAAATAAGGAAAAATTCTTCCCGCACGCTGTTCTTGGACTTCTGACTGCAATTCTTTGCTGAGTCTCCAGGCGTCCAGTCTACCCCATCAGATTGTTTTTCTTGATTCATTGAGTATCCTCAGTTGTGTGAGCCAAGCCGATTCCTTAAAATTTCTCTCTTTCTCTTTCTCTCTCTGATTCTTTCTACACACACCCCTGTCTGTTCTATTTTTGGGGAGAACTCTGACTAGCACACAGTATGGCTCTTGCCTCTGCCAACTGCTCACCCACCCCTCCCTGAACCTGGATTCCCCCTTCTATCCCAGGGGTGACTGGCTATTCCAGCCTCAACTGCAGAATGTAGGGGACAGAGCCAATGGGTATTTGCTGTGACCATCTTTAGCATAATTTTCTCAACACTGAACTGCCAGGTAGCTATTTCTAGAGATTAGGTACTTCTGTGAATTTCTTTACAAGAGAAGTCAGTGTAGAAAACATAAAATAAAATAAAACAACAAAATCTCTTGAGCTGGGAGACATTTCTAGCCCCTGATGAACAGATAAAAAGAAACGTCTGTTTTATCTTCATACTTAAAACACCTGCAATGTCAATACGTTTCCCCATCTCATTACTAGCACAGAGCAGCCTGATCCATGTTTAAACCCAACAAGACTTTGCTTCCACAAGGAAAGGACCCTTGCTGCTCAGGTCAGTTCTCCGGCTTTGTAGTTTCTCTCTGGGTGCTGAACATTAAATACGGTGTGAAGTGAGAAATTCACCTCAAACCCCCTCTCTGAACTGTTGAACAGGTTCTAAAAATATGGGAGCTTAAAGGCCCCTCTCTCCTGAGTGCATCAGGAGTGTCCAGAAAGGAAGCCCGGCCTTGGTACTGGACTTGCCTTATTGAAGTCACCAGCATTCTTCCCTCAAGTTTCCCGATGGCCCCAGGCTGTCCTCAGTGGCCAACTGCCCAAGTTCTCTTTCAACTTCAGAGATGCTCAAGGTGACCCTGAGGCCCATTGGAACAGGAAAGTAACTGGGGTCATCTTGTCCAGCCCCGTCATTCACACACCTTTCAGATAACGTTTGCCTTTTTATAGAATAAAAGACTTTAATTCTGGGTTTAAATGAAATTTCATAAATAATTTTATTTCCCTGCACATACATTTTTTTTTTTTTTCCTGAGACACAGTCTTGCTCTGCCATCCTGGCTAGAGTGCAGGGGCATCATCATAGCTCACTATAGCCTCAAACTCCTGGGCTCAAGAGATTCTCCTGCCTCAGCCTCCCAAGTAGCTGGAACTACCAGCACCTGCCACCACACCCAGCTAATTTTTCTATTTTTTGTAGAGATGGGGTCTCGCTATTGCTCAGGATGTTCTCAAACTCCTGGCCTCAAGTGATCCTCCTGCCTCAGCCTCCCAAAGTGCTATAGTTGCATATATGAGCCACCATGCCTGGCCACTGGCACATACAATTTTTTAAAAAAATCAATAGAAAGTTCTATTTGTAATATGAAGAAGGAATAAAAGTAATTTAAAACGAAAACTAAAATTAATTTACAATAAAATAATATCCATGCTTCCAATCACTCCACCAATGTTGTGAATGCCTTCCAGTGGGCAAGGGTATAGGTGCTGAGCTGTAAAAACAAAGTCGGCAGGAAGAGGGATATGGTGCATTGAGAGTGTGGGCTGGTAAGATGTTAGAACTTCCACTAATGGGCAAGATGTTACTGGAAGTTCTAATGAAATAAGCAGATGCTTGCATCTACTGTGTTAATAAAATTAGTAAGGCTTGGCACCCATAGCTCAGTGGTTAGGACGCCGGCCACAGGCCCCCTAAACAATAATATAAACAAAAAAATAGCCAGGCGTTGTGACGGGCACCTGTATTCCGAGCTACATGGGAGGCTGAGGTAAGAGAGTTTGAGGTTGGTGTGAGCTGTGATGCCGCCGCACTCTACCAAGGGTGACATAGTGAGAATCTCTCTCAATCAATCAATCAATCAACAAAATATTTACAGAGCATTGACTGGGACCAGGCACCATTCTAGGGGATGGGAAGTCAGGAGTGAACAAAGCCTTTCTCTGTGGAGTCCCATTGGAATCCGAGGGGAATGAGGAGTTTGGGAGCCCATCTCTGGGAGGAAAGTGAATATAAGAATAAAAGTGAAGATATCACATCCCAAGAAAAATGGAGGGAGAGTTGTGGGTGACTTCCAGGTAACAAGCCTTGGAGACATTTAACACAAGAGTGTTTCACTAGAGCATTGCCAGAAACACATCTATGTCTTAGAAGATACTCCAGACTTCTAAGATCTTGGGATCTTCGAATAGAAAGAGACGAAAAGCAACCCCTAGGCTTCCCCACCTCCCCACTTCATCACTCTGATCCTTGTTTTACCTTCTCCCTAGAATGTTCCTTGCCTGGGCATCCTCATGGACTCAATCCTTCACTGCGCTGAAATTTATGCTCATGATACCCCTCAGAGAAGCCATTCCTGTCCACTGCATGCAAAAGAGCTCCCACCCTCACCCACTCACAGCCTGCCCTCCTGTGCCAGTTGCTATTCACCACTCTGCGACACGGTGGCACGTATTCACTAGTACCTGCCTTTGTTGTCTCTCTGACTCAATCTAAACTCCATTGGGACAAGGACTGTCCATTGCCGTTGTTTCAGCACCTGGGACAGTGCCTGTCACATAGTAGGCCCTCTATAAACATGTTAAGATCTAATTTCTACTGGAGTTAGATGATATCTCAAAATAGTTTTGATTTTCATTTCTCTAATGATTAAAGATAATGAGCATTTTTTCATATGTCTGTACACAGCTATGATTTAATGAAAAAAATTAAATAAATTAATTAATTAAAAAAATTAAAAAAAAAAAAAAGATCTAATTTCTAACTAGTGATGTGTTGGAGCCAGCTCACACCAGCTTACAGGAGTCAATTACACACATTTGACCCCAAATACGTATTTCATGATGTAGTGCTGTCATCTAAAATCAGCCGTGACGGCTTAGGAACACATGAAAAAAGGCACATTGTCTTTAATCGTCAGAGAAATGCAAATCAAAAGCACTCTGGGATATCACCTAACTTCAGTAAAATTAGCCCACATCACAAAATCCCCAAACTGCAGGTGCTCGTGTGGATGTGAAGAGCAGAGAACACTTTTACACGGCTGGTGGGGCTGCAAACTAATACAGCCTTATGGAAAGAAGTATGGAAAATCCTCAAAGAGCTAGAAGTCTGCTTTCCATTTGATCCCACAGTCCCATTACTAGGTAGCTACCCAGAAGAACAAAAAGCATTTTACCAGAAAGACATTTACACCAGAATGCTTACTGTAGCTCAATTCATAATTGCCAAGCCACGGAAGCAACCCAAGTGCCCATCAACCCATGGATGGATCAACAAACTCTGGCATATGTATACCATGGAGTACTATTCAACCACAAGAAATGATAGAAACTTTACATCTTTTATGTTTACCTGGGTGGAATTAAGACACATTCTTCTTGGTAAAGGATCTCAAGAATGGGGAAAAAAAAATATCCAGTGTACTCAATACTAATATGAAACCAATACAGAAACAATTACATGCTCATATGAACAATAAAACACAAAAATAGTCTAGCAAGGGGGAGGGATGAGGTAGGAGAGTCTAAGGGTAAGTGGCAGGAGGAGGGAGGGCATTTGGTGGGATCTCACATAAAGTGCACAATGCAAGGGTGAAGGGCTCTTGTACAACTTGAACTTTACCTTGGAAGTGAGAATATTGTAACCTAAAAATTGAGCCACAGGCACTGCCCATATACCGGAGGTGGCGGGTTCAAACCCAGCCCCAGCCAAAAAGTGCAAAAAAAAAAAAAAAAAAAGTTGTAATACTCATATTAATTTGCAATAAAAAAATAAAATAAAAATCAGCTATGATGGGAGTATTTACACCATGGAAATTGGCCAAGGCTATGTGTCAGGGTTCTTTTTCCTCCCAAAAAGCTGGTTGTTAAACGTTTATCATGGGACATGATGAACATGTGCTGCTGGACTGTGCCTCCTTTGCTAAGAGAGACGGCTCCCACACAACACTGAAGAAAACTAAGTCTTTTGAGGACTCCCGAGACAAAGCTATTTAAATCCCACCTTGCTCTTTCTGTTGTAGGCCTGACAAATGTGAGAAAGTTCAAACACCTGATATTTATTCTCTGCACAGTTACTGATATTAATGTGCAAATGCATTCTTCATGACACTAGAGCCACCTCTTCTAGGGGAAATAATCTGTTTTTGCCCTAGTAATTAAAAAATGGCAATTGCTAAGCATTAAAATAACTGATAATTACTGCATTTTTCTCTTCAGAGAAAATAGCAATACTATATGTAGTCATTTCCGATAAATACAGAAAATAAGCAATCATTGCTGGAGCCATTCATTACAAATCTGTATTCCCAGTCTCACTTCTGCAAACACCATTCATTGTTTAAAATAATCGTTTGAAAGGGCACGTCAAATTTCTCATTACCAGCCCGGGGGCACCCTGGGGATAGAGAGGCAGCAGACACACGGGTCAGCCTGGCTAGCCGGTCATCTCAGGGCTGATGGTGAAAACAAGTTTGAAAAGTTTATCATATCCAATTTGCAAAAAGCCAAAAAAAAAGAGCAAGCAAAAGCAGCATGTCTGTCTGTGTAGCGCAAAGGGCGGCTGTAGGTTGGGAGAGCTAATTAAGAAGCGTGCAGCGGGTGGAGGGACTTGGTGTCCACTCAGCCACAGTGCTGCTTTCACGTCTAACCTTGATTGAACCACGCTTTTCAGAAAGAAGCCCTAATGGAAAATAAATTCCACTGAATTCGAATGGAGCCATTAACTTCTCCCTTCGCTGGTCCTGAAACATTTATTTGCTTTAAAATACACACACTCGTCTCAGTTCTATTAGGAATCAGAGCCAGTTTTTGCCTTGGAGCAGATTTATCTTTTCCCACAGTCTCCTGCTCCCTCATACTCCTCTCAGCCTGCAGGCAGGGCCGAGCTGTGGGGGAGAAGGCAAAGGGGGCGCCTCCTTGTCAGCTCCTGTGCTGGGCCTTAGCATGATCTTGGGGTGGAAAGTCCTGACCAAGCCCACACCCTGCTCCCTTCAGGACCTGTCTCTGTGATCTGAACAATTCCTTCTCCCAATGGAGAAAGTTTCGTTTCTTTCTTTCTCTCTTTCTTTCTTTCTTTCTTTCTTTCTTTCTTTCTTTCTTTCTTTCTTTCTTTCTTTCTTTCTTTCTTTCTTTCTATTTCCTTCCCTCCTTCCCTTCTTCTTTTTTTTCTTTCTTTGACAGAATCTCAAGTTGTAGTCCTGGGTAGGTGCCATGGCATCACAGCTCACAGCAACCTCCAACTCTTGGGCTTTAGCAATTCTCTTGCCTCAGCCTCCCAAGTAGCTGGGACTATAGGCGCCCACTACAACACCCAGCTATTTTTTAATTGTAGCTGTTATTGTTGTTTGGCAGGCCTGGGCTGGATTTGAACCTGCCAGCTCTGATGTATGTGGCTGGCACCCTAGCCGCTTGAGCTATAGGCGCCAAGCCAGAAAGATTTTTGAGGCAATATCAGAGATTGTGTCCACATGCTAGCTCTACCATTAGGGCAAGTCTTCCTCGTTCCCTGGGTCTCATCCATTTTCTTCATCCAAATGGGAGGGTAGGCTGTACCTGCAGTTCCCAGTGGGGCTCCTGTCCCCACGGAGTGTCTTGGGGTCTATAAGAGCATCCCCGATGATCACAATGACTTGGGACACCAGTGGCTTTGTAAGCCTCAACAGGAACCCTGGGTGTCCTGCAATGCTCAGGATAGTCCTGCACAACAAAGCATCGTCCCATGTCCACATGACCTTCAAAGGCCCGCACTGCACATCCCTGCACCTGTTCAACCTTCCCAAGTCACTTTCTTCTTCAGACTTTCCTCTTCTTTAGCTGAGAAGTGTTGCTCTTGAGGCTAAGGCCAGTTTGGACCGTGTAGGAGACTAAGAGGAGCATGGAAATAAATACATGTGTTCACCACAAATATTTCTTGAGCATCAACTAGGTGCCAAGTCCTGTGTTTGGTGCTGGACACACAGCAGTGAGGAAGACAGACAGCTCTTATCTATGTGGGGCTCACAGTCTGGCGCATCAAATCTGTAATTCCAGAAAGAACATGATGCCCCCACTGGACAGTCAACACTCAGACTCCACCTGTGGGGCCATTGGCCCTGAGCTACTAAAGCTTCAGAGAGGAAGGACCACAAGCTGGTGGCCAGCAGCCCAGATGCAGTGCAGTACGTCCCTCAATGCTGATTTACGCACCGTGGGGTAAGAGCTACACTTCCTCCAGTCCCAGGAGAGCACTTTACATACGTGACAGCAGTTCAGCCTCACAACAGCCTCACTGAGTGAGCCAGCACGTGCACACTGTTTTGATGGTTGCCATTTTCACCTCGCACCTTTTTTTTTTTTTTTTTTTTTTTTGCAGTTTTTGACCAAGGCTGGGTTTGACCCTGCCACCTCCGGCATATGGGGCTGGCATCCAACTCCTTTGAGCCACAGGAGCCGCTCTCCTTTCTTTCTTTCTTTTTTTTTTTTTTTTTTGAAACAGAGTGTTGCTCTGTGCCCTGGGTACATGGCCATGGCATCAGCCTAGCTTACAGCAACCTCCTGGGCTCAAGTGATCCTCTTCCCTCAGCCTCAGCTGGGTTTACAGGCGCCTGCCATAACATCCAGCTAGTTTTTCTATTTTTAGTAGAGACAAGGTCTCGCTCTTGCTCAGTCTGGTCTTGAGCTCCGAGCTAAGGCAATCCACCCACCTCCACCTCCCAGAGTGTTAGGATTACAGGTGTGAGCCATAGCACCCGGCTCAGTTTTTCTATTTTTAATAGAGATGGGGGTCTTGCCCTTGCTCAGACAGGTCTCAAATTCCTGAGCTCGGGCAATTCACCCACCTCAGCCTGGCTTCAGCCTCCCAGAGTGCTAGGATTACAGGTGTGAGCCAGCATGCCCTGCCACCTCACACCTTTTCTGTTATTTACTTCGTATTTTTCTTTAATCCCTCAGTTAATTAAACCAACCCTTGTCCTAAGGAATAACACCTCTGAAATCATAAGACACAAGAGGCAGTTTTATGTGTTTATGTGTGTGTATGTGTGTGCATGTGTATGTGTGTAGGTGTAATCCCTGATATGATGGTATTGGGGGGTAATTAGGTCATGAGGGTGGGGCTCTCATGCATGGGTTAGTGTCCTTACAAAAGAGACCTCACAGGGTTCTCTAGCTGTCTTTCCATCATGTGAGAATACAGCAAGAAATCAGCAATCTACAGCCTGGAATAGAGCCCTCACCAGAACCCAGGACTGCTGGCACCCTGACCTCAGACTTGCAGCCTCCAGAACTATGAGAAATAAATGTTGTTTAAGCTACCCAGCCTATGGCACTTTGTTATAGCAACCCAACCTGACAATTGCATACCTACGTAACAAATGTATAACAAATCAAAATTCAAAACGATTTGGGTACACCTATGTTATCTTGTGTATCAGACAGGGGTAAAACTGGGCAATGAGTCATGGCAGGGGGTGCTGGCTGCTACACATATCAAAACAGCAGGCTTGAGGTTTATTTTTTGCTCATGTAACATCCAGCGTAGGTGATTAGTGGGTGGGTGCCCTCCACCAAGCCACTCAGGGACCCAGGCATCTTCCATTGAAAGGGTCATCATCCCTGGAGCCCCAGAAGCCTGCCCCCACTGCCCCACCACCCTGTATTCTCTGCATCCAGCTGTCAAGGAGGAAAGAGAGGCCACCACACCCCACCAGTCAGAATTCATCCACATGCCCACCTTCTAGTGGGAGATGCTGGAGTCAGTGGTTGGTCTGTGGGCCCCCAAGCAAAGGAAAGCAAGGTTTGGTGAAGATCTTACAATGTCCCTGCCACACTAAGAGAAGAATCTCTACTCTGGAAACATTAAAGCAAGAATTCCCATTTTATAAATGAGGAAATGGAGGCTTAACAAGTGAAGTGCCCTGCCCCAGGAGACACGGGGATGAGAAAGAAGGCTTAGATCCAAGCCCAAGTCAAAGCCTGCATTGCAGCCTCCTGCTGGGTGCACCTCAAGGGTAACCATAGCTCTGCCTCCTGCCAAGACCTGGCTCCTGCTCTCCAGATCTGCACCTCAAACCTTCAACAGATGTCCCTGCCTAGGTGTCCCCTGGCACTTTTGACTCAGCATGTCCTGAACTGGGGTTATTTCAACACACACCCCCAGCCCCATCACCTTCTCTTCTGAATGTCCTGTTGTAGAAAATAGGTCCACCGGCCAAGCCAGAAAACTAGAACTGCTTCTTGAATTTTTCTGTCTCACTTAGAATGGTTTTACCTACAAGTACCAGAAAACCCAACTCAAAATGACTTAAACCATTAGAAAATGTCCTACCTATTATAACAACAAATGTGGCAGTTCCAGGACTGGTAAATGTGGTGGTTCAACCACAGCATTAAGGACCCAAACTCACCCATCTTTCCACTTGGCCACCCTCAGCCTGTGGACTTGATCTCAGAGCTCAGCCCAACGTGGTTGTGGTTCCAAGGTGTCTTCCCTGGTCCCAGGTAACATACGTAGACAGCAATGCCTGCAGGCAGAAATGGAAAATTTCAGGATTTGGATTAAAGATGGCAGCTGAGTAACAGCTTCCCTGCAATTGGGCACGGGGAATCTGGGGAGACAAGACTCCAGACATCTCTGGCCAGTGGGATCTGCCTATGATCATCCCTTTGAGGATACAGGGAGCCAGTAAGGGACTTCTGGACTGCAGGAGG
>CAUYPK010019842.1:0-19457 GCA_963574355.1 Loris lydekkerianus
TTTCACATGAAGGCTATAACCCAACTATACCTCAAGACTATGAGGAAAGGACCAAGGAAGGGGAAGGGAGGGGGGAGGTTTTGGTGGAGGGAGGGTGATGGGTTGGGCCACATCTATGGTGCATATTTTTATCTATAATAAAAAAATAAAATAAAATGTGTCAAAAAAAAAAAATTTAAAGATGCTAAGTAACATGGTAACCAGCTTGGAAGTTTTTGCTTTGAAGAAAGTTTATGATCTGATGGCCACATACTGCTAAGACAGAGTGTTGCAGACAGCAAGTTCCAGGAAAGATTTGATGACTTTACAGAGGCCAGAAAACTTCAAATAACTGCAAGATCACACACTTGTAAACTCATACATGGCAACTGGTTTGACTAACAGAAACTGGAGGGATCCTCTAAACACGATGGGTGGGGACTTTCTCTGGGTTAGAGTTAGAAGTCTCAGATGAGAGATGAACAGACAATAACTGGCTCTGGAATCTCAGTTCGAAACAGGTCTAGAGATAGATGGAGACAGAAGGTTCAATACACAGATACATGCACACACACAAGATGTTTTTGTGCATAACTTTGGAGAGAAGTCTGTTGTGATGACCTTAGAAAAGAAGTCTTCAACATAATGGAGCAAGCTAGAGACAAACTCAAGACTAACACAGCTGTCCTAAGGTCCACCTGGGAAGATCTGAAAGGTAAAACAGAGGGAGAAGACGGGAGGGTGGAAACTGCTCCCATCCTCGCCAAACATCTCCTGCGTGCTGGACAAGGTAGTGAGCAACAGAAAGAGAGAAGGATTATCCTCCCTCCCACCCTTGAGAGCCCACACTTGCTCTGGGGGCTGCGGGTGCTTTTTAACGCGAATTGTACTAACTTCAGCTAACATTCATTGAGAGTTCTACATACTTCCCACGTATTATCAGAGTTCTGCATTGTTACACACGTGAATATTTTATGTTAACATATAACAAATAAAAGCATATATTATGCACACATTTTACATATACAGCAGGCCCCGGAATACTGTTGTTTCATTCAACGTTGCTCTCTTATAACATTAGTGAGAAAAAAAAACTGATTTCTGGCTGCAGCTACTGTGTGGAGTTTGCATGTTCCTCAGGAACTCTATAGTTTCTTCCAAGATCCCAAAGATGTGGATGTTAGGGGAATCTATATGCATAAATTGTCCCAGTCTGAGGGAGTGTGCGTGTATGTGTGTGTGTGCGCACGAGTGTGTGTGAGAGAGTACGTGTGTGAGTGTATGTGTGTGTGTGTGAGAGAGTATGTGAGTATATGTACAAGAGTGTGCATGTGTACAAGAATGTGTGTGTCTGTGTGCGTAAGTGCGCCTGCAGGGAATGGTGTCCCGTCCAGGGTAGGTGCCTGCCTTGCAATCCTGAGCTGAAATCAACAGGTAAATAATTATCTTACTTGTTTTTATTAATCTTTTTTTACATATGTATAGCTCACAGTCATTTCAATGTTTAAGAAGTGTTTGGGACCTTTATTTAGAAGACGTTTTTGTGATCAGAAATATGCCGTAGGAATTTAACTCATTTTACATCAATTCGGCATAGAGAGACCATATTTGAGCCTAATGAAGGCCATATATGACAAACCCACAGGTAATATACCAAATGAGGAAGAGCTGAAAGCCTTTCTGTTTAGGACTAACCTGCAACAAAAAAAAGCTGGGCGTTGTGGCAGGTGCCTGTGGTCCCAGCTACTGGGGAGGCTGAGGCAAGAAAATCACCTAAGCCCAGGAGCTGGAGGTTGCTGTGAGCTGTGATGGCACAGCACTCTACCAAGGGCAATAAAGTGAGACTCTGTCTCTACAAAAAAAAAAGAACTGGAACAAGATAAGAATGCCAAATTTCAACATTCTTTTTCAACATGGTATTGAAAGTGCTGACCAGATGGATCAGGCAACAACAACAAAAAAAATTAAGACTCATCCGGATTGCTAAAGAGTACGTTAGATTATCTCTCTTTCCAGATGATGTACTTTTACTTCTTGAATAATCTAAGGACTCCAACAAAAAACTCTTAGAAAGGATAAACAAAGTCAGTGAACTTGCAGGATACAAAATCAACATACAAATTCAGTAGCATTTCTATGCACTGATAACAAATTAGTTGAGAAAGAAGTGAAGAAAGGAATCCCATTACTGTAAAGGATTATATCAAAGGAACCTACCATTGTCTGCTCATCACAGTTGCAAGGATATGGAGTTAACCTAAGTCCCCATCAACCAAAGAGAGGATAAAGAAAATGTGGTATATATATATATATATATATATATATATACCAAAGAATACTCCTCAGTCATCAAAAAGAATAAAATACCATATATACTCGAGTATAAGCCGAGTTTTTTTGGCACAAAATTTGTGCCGAAAAATCTGAACTCGGGACAAATTTTGTGCTGAAAAACTTGGCTTATACTCGAGTATATACGGTAATGTCTTTTGCAGCAACTTGTATATAACTAGAGGCCATTATCCTAAGTTAAGCAATGCAGGAATGGAAAACCAAATACTGCATGTTCTCACTTATGAGTGGCATACAGAAGGGCATAATGGACACTGAAGACTTGGAAAAGGGAAGTTAGGAGAGGAATGAAGGAAGACAAAACACCTACAGGGTGCAAGCACACGATTCAGGTGACAGGTACACCAAAACCCCAGACGTCCACTATCCAATTCATCCATGTAACCCGAAACCATTTTACCCTTAATTCTATCAAAATTATTATTCAAAAAAATAGGGAAAGTAGGCCCTGAAGTTTACTTGTTTGAATTACAATGGATAAAACTCCGCTTCAATCTATTTATCCCCCACAACCTGACCTGGGATTGATTCTGAAGGGCTCCAGATAATGGGATATATATAAACAGATAAAAGACAATAACTCATTTTTTCTCTAATGTTGGTTATTCTCTGCATTCATTATCAATTGCTACAAAAATACTACTTAACAAAACCTCGGTGGCACCAATAATAAGCATGTGGTTTTGCTCTGAGTTGGTCGGTCAGCTGTGTGGTTTATTTGAGCCAGTTTCAGCTGATCTTGGTGGCACTTGCTTGCAGTTGGCAGGGTTTGCTGGAGAGCTGACTGACCTTGGATGTGTAAAGCTGGGACTACCTAGCTCTGCTCCAGGTGGTCTCATCATCTAGCCAATCAGCTGCTGCTTTCTCATTGCTTAGCACGGTTGCAAGGAAGCACACAAAAATGTGCAGGTCTTTAGAAGCCTGGATTTGGGACAAGCATCTTGTCACACCTGCCACGTTCTGTTGGCCTGGATAAGTTCTAAGGCTAGCCTAGCTTCCAAGTATTGGGATGGACACTGCTCTTGATGGAAGGAGCTTCAAAATCACATTGTGAGTAATGGAAATGATTTTTCCAATCAACCTATCACAGTCAAACTTTTTTTTAGCATCTTCATGAATATTGCAAAATCTCTTTATCTACTCTTTGTGCCTATTATTTATTAATTACACATTACCATAAATATATATGTAAAATTGCATGTCTAAAGTTTTCATATATGTATTGGAAGTTGTTAACTATTAAAAAATGAGAAAAAAGTAGCTCAGTGGGGTGGGCGCTGGCCAAATACACCAAGGCTGGTGGTTTGAACCCTGCCAGGGCCAGCTAAAACAACAATGAAAACTGCAACAACAACAAAAATAGCCGGGCACTATGGTGGGTACCTGTAATCCCAGCTACTTGGGAGGCTGAGGCAAGAGAATCGCTTAAGTCCAAGAGTTTGAGGTTGCTGTGAGCTGTGTCACCACAGCACTCTACCCAGGGAGACAGCTTGAAATTCTGTTTAAAAAAAAAAGAGAGAGAGAGAGAAAATGACTAGGCATGGTAGCTTGCACCTATAATCCCAGTGTTTTGGGAGTCTGAGATGGGAGGACTGGTTGAGGCCAGGAGTTTGAGAATAGCCTGGGCAACATAGCAAGACCTTGTTTCTACAAAAAACTTTAAAATAATTAGTCAGTTTGAGGTTGCCTGAGGTATGATTGCACCATTGTACTCCAGAATAGGCAACAGATGAAGACTTCATTTCTTAGAAAAGGCAGGAAGGAAGGCAGGAAGAAGGAAGGGAGGGAGGGAGGCAGGGAAAAGAAGGGAGGGAGACAGGAAAGAAGACTTAGCATCATACTAGTTAAATAAGGTAGGGTTTATAAGTTTGCAGGCAGTCCCGAGAGTGATAGAAATTCTCTAACATTCTGTGAGCTAATGAATAACCTCTAACAAGTGGTAGTGACTGCAGAACTAGAATAAATGCAGAGGAAGATACTAAGAGCTCAAACCCCATTTCAGAAGAATTTGCAATCCAAGGTGCCAAATGAGATCATCTTGCTCATGATATTGCCGACTCGTAAGGAATATAAACACTATGAATATCATATGGTGTCACAACCCCTATGGCACTGGTCTCGGTTGCTGCAGGAAGGATCCAGGTGTGACACGAATTAGAAGTACAAGCTTGCAGAAGGCAGGCTAACCTTAGTTACAGGGTAGCCCCAAGCCCCCTCTGCAATGGCTATTTATTATGGTTATACATAACAGGTGTGGAGAGTTAAGGTAATTGACATACACAACAGGTGTAGAGAGGTAATTACATAGGAGGCCAGCATGCTAAAGGATTGCCATGTGCTCTCCTCACCTGTTCTTTCTTTCCCCACAACCCTCATGAAGAAGTACTAAGCATCAATGTTTATCACATGTTTACTAGTGAGTGACCGATCTTATCTCATTCTGGAACACTGAGTTACTTGGGGGATTGCCCCTAAGTCACAAAACGTCTCTAGGCTTGCTAGGAGACTGTCCTGCACTCAGTGTTTCTTTAATGTGATAAGAATCAGTAACTGTCCTTTGCAAGCATGGTGTCCATTCCTCTACAATATGGAAAATCAGTAAAATAATATTTTAAAAGAGGAAGTGGAAAAGAGAAGTAGAAGGAGTCATGGATGGAACTGGCTTTGAGCTGAACCTTCAAATCCAAGTAAGAGATGAATAGGTACCTTAAGGTAGGATGGCTTTTTTAATTGAAAGAAAGTCCCGTCCAGAAGCTGAAAGGCAATTAAAAAAAACAACAACAACAAAACAAAAAAACACACAATTAGCAGTCAGCGAAATTAGATATATGTGTATAAAGTTAAAGCCAACATTACAGTATGTAAATGAGAATATGCAATACTTGTCTTGGTCTCCAATATTGTGGTCATCATACACACACAAATTTAAGAGAGTTAAGGAAGGACACCAATAATTGAGAGATGGGGATGGATTCTACTTCTGGTAAGAGAGGGCTGCATATTTTGAACCAACATTACTACTAAAGACAAGGAGAAAAATTAGACAAGATATCTAAGTCAGTAGCTTGATGACACTGAAAGGCTCACAATATAGTAAAGAATGATCAGGGCAAGTGCCAAAAGAAGACAAAAGTCCAGAGAAGTGAGTCCAGCTTAAACAGTAAATTTCCCCCTGGGTGTATTAGCTGCTGAGCACCTGAGGGCACTTTTGACAGCCTCCTCGAGATAAAGGCACCAAAAACAGAGTCCAGGTGCACACTGCAGGGGGAGGCCCTAATGGCTACATTCTGAATCAAGTTCAAGAAAAACTGCCCTGCCACAGACTGGAGCCAAACTACAGAGCAGCTAAATCTGTATTTGGAAATTGAGTTAAGGTATCCCAAGGTTGCTAGCAATTTAGGAATTCATTCATAAGTCTCTTTTATTTTCCTTTTAGCTGAGTGTACCTTCTTCTGGACACAAAGAGAATCTCAATTAAAAAAAAAAGAGAGAGAGAGAGAGAAATGAACCAAAGCTACATTCATTGGAGGAATTTTACATGGTTGAGTCTCACAGCCCAATGTTCTATTCAGGAGTCCAAACCTAAGATATTCAAAATTATTTCAGATTTTTAATAAAATTAGCAAAAAAAAAAAAAAAGTCATCAAACAAAAACTGGATGAAATTCTAACTATGTTCGAGACAATTTTTTTTTTTTTTTTTTTTTTCTCTCCAAGCCTTCCACAGTGGATAATTTTAGGTCAACTTGGCTAAACTATGGTGCCTAGTTGTTTGGTATTTTTTAAATGTGATTAGCATTTGCAATGGGTCAACTTTGGGTGAGCCTCATTCGGTTCAGTTGAGGGCCTTGAGAACAGAGAATGAAGTACCCAAAGTATTAATAGAAAGAATTCTGTCTCCAGACAGCAGTATGAAAATTCTGCCTGAGTTTCCAGCTTTCAAATTCAAGACTGCAACACCAACTCATAACTCAATGTCCAGTTCTTCAGCCTGCCCTATAGATTTCAGACTTTCCAGCCCCCACAATTGTGTCAACCCCTTAAAGTAAAGTAAATATTTCTCTCCTCTCTCTCTCTTTCTCTCTCTCCCTCCCCTATTTCACTGGAGAACACTAATATATCCTCCCAGTTATTCTATGAAGGTGTATATAATAAATTTCTAACAGCTATTTATAATACTCTATTAGTTTATAGGATACACCTGACATACATTTTAGAGTGGTATTTTAATATTGTCTTTGTATTTTGTTTAAATACAATAGATAATAACCATTTACCATAACCTGGTTACCACATGAAACTGTTTTAGACCTTCCAGGAGCTTCTGTTCTTTGGACCCTCCTAGGTTTCTCCCTTAGTCTCACTCTATTGTTGCTTCAGTAATCCTTAAAGACCCTCAAAGTTTACCTTTTCCTCCCTGAGTGATGAAAGCTACATAGTTATGTACTCTTATGGCCCTTTGTGGGTTTCAGGCCAATTTTGTTTTCTTTCATGATAATGATATCTGCCATTATTTTTTTTCTGTTTTGTAAAACATTAAATTTTAATAGGTTTAAATCTCTCAGAAAAAATACTGTCTATTCTCTGAAACAGCCAGAGAATTATTTTTTAACGGCATACATAGCAAATTTTATTGAAAAGTCACCTGATTTTTGCTCTTTAGCAATTTTAATGTTGACAGATTACTCTTGAGATGGTTTTTCTTTTAATTTCAGTTTAGTGTGAGGATATAGATGATTAAGTTACATTGTTTGCATTTGTCTACGAAGCAAACATCACCCTTATACCAAAACCAGAAAAGGACTCAATGAAAAAGGAAAGTTATAGACCAGTCTCACTAATGAATATTGACGCAAAAATACTCAGTAAGATCCTAGTAAAAAGAATACAGCTATACATTAAAAAATTATACATCATGATCAAGTAGACCCAAAGATGCAAGGCTGGTTTAACATATGCAAATCCATAAATGTAATTCACAACATAAATAGATGCAAAAACAAAGACCATATGATCCTCTCAATAGATCAAGAAAAACCATTTGACAAAATTTAACATCTTTTTCTGATAAGAACACTTAAGAAATTAGGCATAGATGGGTTCTTAAGCTGACTGAAACCGTCTATGACAAATCCAGAGCCAATATCCTACTGAATGGAGTAAAACTGAAACCTTTCCCACTTAGAAATGGAACCAGACAAGGATTCCACTATCACCACTATTATTCAACATAGTGCTAAAAGTTCTAGCCACCGTAATCAAGCAAGAGAAGGATATTAAGGACATTCAAATGGGGGCAGAGGAGGTCAAACTCTTTCTCCTTGCTGATGATATGATCTTATACTTAGAAACCCCCAGAGACTCAACCACAATACCCCTGGAAATGATCAAGAAATACAGTAACGTCTCAGGGTATAAAATCAATGTCCACAAATCAGTAGCCTTTGTATATGTCAATAACAATCAAGCTGGAAACAAATCAAGGACACAATAACCTTTCACAGTAGCTTCAACAAAGATGTAATACGTGGGACTATATCTAACAAAGGAGGTGAAGGATCTCTACAGAGAGAATTATGAATCCCTGAGAGAATAAAACAGCAGGAGACAATAACAAACATAAGAACATACCATGCTCTTGGCAGAGAATGGTTATTAAGGCCAATTTACCAAAGGCATGAGTTTTAGGGCCATCACTTAAGGCATCATCTAATGGTGGGAGAAAATGAAAATAATTGTTAAAAAATAAAAGTGACTTAGGAATAGAGAAATCTAGAAGAGAAGTGTTTAATGAGTGTATTAAGACTGGTTTTGACATTTTCATTCTCTCTCTCTCCTGCTGTAGCCAAGTAGAAGAGACTACGTGGGCAATAAAATGGAAGAATTCTAAAAGGTACATTTAAGATTGTTCTTCATCTTTTCTCATAGTCCCATCAGACCAAGTATATCAGTAATAGCTGTGATGAAAAATATACCAAGTATAGGCAGCTATGGGGAAGAGATGGGAAGAATGAAAGAGAACAGTTGATAAAATGCCCCAAATTGCATAATCCATTAAACTTGTAATTTTTCAAATGTGTTTCTTTATTTAGTCACTTGGAGATAATGATTAACTGTATTAGTTTCTTCAAAACGCACATGGGAGAGTTTTAACAAAGTTACATAAGTACCACTATTCACAGTATGGCAAGAGAATTTTATCTTAGCAACTGGTACTACTAATCTAAAAATGCCTCACCCTCTTATGAGCACCCTAAAATCTGTTCTTATACATACTTCCAGATTTTTTCCAATATAAATTGGCAAGTCTTTGATTCTTTTTATGTATATAAGATCAGCTCAACTTGAGAGATTTTGCTTGTAGTTCATCTCCTTTGCTATATTGACAACTAGCTCTAGTGACAAGCTTGTATAAAGTAGGGATAAGGAGGGACATGTGGATACTGGGTTTCCTATTCAAGGAAATCACTATGGTGAGATGGTAACGGAACAATCCTCAAGCAACTGAGAGAACCATTAGACAAGAAAAGGGAAATCTGCTTCTGAGGGCAGGGGAGGTTTAGTGGAACGTGGGCAAAAACTCCCTATGTGTCCTATTTCCACTTCTTGAATTTAGATATCTGGGTTTATAATTTCCTTTCTTTAGAAGAAGCTTCCTTTAGAAGGAGCTATGCTACCATGCTGTCCTTGGATTCCTGCTGTCATACTTTGGTGGCAACAATGCTGTCTGCCAGAGTTTGTTCCCAAGGAAACACAGGAGGATTAAATTAGCAGTTTCACAACTCTTTGGCATGAATTGCTAAATTCCCCTCCCAAAACATTATAGAACTTTAACTGGATGCATTCAAACTGGTTAATCATCCCATTTTTCGCCCCATTTCCCAAAGCATATTTTGTTTGTGTCAATCAGCTTTGCTTTTTGGATCAATTAGGGCATCATTTTGCAATAGTAACAGAAACACACTATGGCTAACTGAAAGACATCCACATGCAGATAGACTTAAGAACATTGAGAGCGCATTATATTAATAGAAGGCTCATCCAAAGCAGTGTCCCTTAGCATCTTATCTGGCCCAGATGTTGGCACTGCTGCTGAGAATGAATCACTACCATCCTTGTATGCATCATGGAGTAAAGAAAGATTCCAAACCATGTATGGAAAATCTCACTGAGGGCACTAAATCATTGTAACTGCCTGGCTGCCGGGGTGTGCACTTGGTCTCTTTATGCTTTGTGGTGGGAAATAAGATGCTGCTTCCCAATAAAATTACTCCCTGTGTGAAACTACCCACACAAAGGACACCAGACAACCTCAAAATGCAAGTGAGTGCTGAAGCTTTAGATTCTTCTCCACCATTGATTAAAGTGCCCTCTAATGTATATTTGCATCTGAGAAAACTTTGAATTGTTTTCACCCTGGATATGACTTGGCTTTTTTTCCCCCCAGCAAGGATCAAAAAATACGTTTTTTATTCCACTGCAATTGTTCAGTCAGCATGAACCTATTAACTTGTGCTGATCTGCAAGGCAGCAGTCATATGACCATCAACTTGGCAAAAGCCAATTCTCTTTTGATCATAGAATCATCAATAATATTTATTCACTGGTTTCTGGCATGAGACAATGAACTTTTCTACTATAGAAAGGCCATCTTGGTTGAACTTCTATTTCCTGTTTCCCAGGCATTTTGAGTAGGAGGACAGACTTTCTCACTATTTAATGCAATGGTTTGCATCATTTTAATTTGGTTGGAGCCTGACACCCCCGAAATTCCTGATTGTCTGCATTCCAAGCTGTGAGGTGTGGCAAACAGTCGGTTGTTTTAATTCCAGAAACTGAGTGATGCATTTTTGCAAAGCTTTTGTTATATACACCCTCATGAAGGGTGTGGAAAGTTTGAACTCTGGGCTTCAGGTTAATGTATTATGTTTATTGAATATATAAGTCATCAAAGCACATTTTTCTTACTTCATTTTGACATTTTGAGTCATGTCCCAACAGTTTACTCAACACAAAAAGATAGAATGCCAAGCAAATCTTATTCATTGCTCATTACCATGAAGTTGAAGAAATAAATGATTGAGACATTAAGAATAATAAAAGAGTATATGGTAAATACCAAATAACTAGTATAGGGAGCAAAAGGAATAAGAAAGAATTTTGTTGGAGATGGCAGTAGTAGTGGGTTACCCCCACACCAAGCTCTGCTTCAGAGAGAACAGGCTGTTTTTTTTTCTGTGTTCAGATAGAAATCAAACAAAACATTCTTTTAATTTATACTACTACTAAAAATATGTCTGCTTTCATTACCTGAGGGTAAGATACTTGCATAAAAACCTGTTCTACTGTGACTAGAAATACCTGTTCATACCCAATTTTGAGTGAAGATTTAGCCCCCAAACCTGAACCTACTGCATGTGACCCCTAGGTTGCTAGCCTTAAATATGTGTAACTGTGCATTGAACCCCAGGTCAAGAAAAAAAAATTCCTGAGTTGCTATTTCCAAGGAAAAGTGTCTCAAAATTAGACATGGAACATCATTCTCTTTCTGCCCAAACCATGAAAGCAGCTGCATCTGTTTTGGGGGGAACATACCACATCCAGAACTTAATCAAATGCTTGATTTTTATCGGAGTGCCTGCACTCATAGCTAAGGCATAACTGTAGAGTTACAGAAATAAAACAAGAAATCACCCTTTTAATAAACAAGTACTCCAGAATTTTCCAGTATGGACTCCAGGTTATTTTCTCTATATCACTTCTAGGTTGGTTTTATGAGTTAAAAGAAAAAAAATGAAGTCCTATTGGACTGGTTCACGTGCACTCTATAGCACCTAACGTGTTGTTCACTATACATTAACATAGGTATTCCTAACTGTCACGCACCATGTTAAACATGTTATGAGCGTATCAGTTTGAAAAGGAAAGGATTTCTTCAAAATATTTCTCAAACCCTGCATGTCATTAATGGAGTTAGAAACTCCTTTCTTAAATCCCAGCTTTTATAAAAAGCTTTGAGAGTCCTGCTGTACAGTATTGCTTCTAAATTTCTTCTTTCAAAACCACAGTACAATAAAGACTTGAACTTAAATATAAAATGCCCAGTAATAGATGGATCTGGAGAACCTTCTCTTACGTAAAGTATCTCAAGAATAGAAAAGTGAGCATCCCAAGCACTCAGTATTATGTTGAAACTAGTAAATCAGCAACTGCAGGCCCACATGAGAGAAAAACATAATTAAATTCAGGAAGAGTGGGAGGAGGTTTGGTATGTTCTTACCTAATGGGTACAATGTAGGAGGGTACATGGCACACCTCCTGGGTGAAGGACTCAACTGAAACTTGGACTTTACCTTACAAATGCAAACAGGAGAACCTAATTCTATGCAGCCTTATATTAATCTGAAATAAGAAAAAAAGATTAAAAAAATAAAAAATATAATAAAACACCAAGTAAGTGTCAAAGTGGGGAAAACAGTATTCTCCCAAATATTTGGTGCTATTCTTTGAGGAAGATAGCAATAAAGGAGGAATCTGTATTATATTTCCTCTGTCCCTAATTGCCGTGGGATGGGTTGCCAGGAGGTAGTGTGAGGGGTGGGGAACCTGCGGTCTTGGGGCCACATGTGGCCTTCTGGATCTTTGAAGTCTTTTTACTGAATCACATTCTATAGAACAAATCTTCTTAATAAAGGGATTTATTCTGTGAGGTTTGGACTTGTTCAAGGGGTCACACTTGGGGTTCTGCAAGGTTGAGGCGACAGGTTTCCCACCTGTAGGTTGGGAGGGGGGTGTGTGTCAAATGATACTGAATTGTACAGATATTTCTAGTTCCTCACTCCTAAGACATGACTTAATAAAATTCATTTTGAAAGATTTCTGTCGGAGACTTCCAGGTTCTAGTTTGGCAGTGTGTTAAGGGACTTGGAAGTTGACACTCCAGCCTAACAAGTAGAAAAGTGAAATCAATGAACTCTTCTCAAATTTGTAAGAAAAGTGAGGTCACAGAGCAAATGGTGGCCACTGGCACTGGGGAGAAAGACAGATGAATACAGGGAAATCTACCAGAGCAAAAACCACCCTGGAAATCCCTAGGAAAACCTGAAGTGTAATGAACAAATTGCTGAACATTCACTGTGGAGGAGTCTGACAGGTAAAAACTCCAGGAGGACCCAGTCATTGTGGTGTCCACACATTTTGTGAGTTTTTGTCTCCTGGAGCTCTATGAGGTCCTGTCAGTAAATGGCTGAGAAAAAAAATCCTTGTTTTGCCAGCAGAGGGCAGGGAAAAGAAACCATCTTGAAATACACCAGAGCATACTGGGTCTGCTTTCAGGGAAGCTGTTCAACCAGAACGTACCTTGCTGCGGTTTTATCAGAGTCTAAGTGACCTGGTGGGAGGGACAGACCCAACTCTAGCCTCTACCTTCCACTTGGGAAAAGAGAAATATCCAACTCCAACCCATTCTGTCCATCCAGTCCCTCTCAAAAGAAGGGGAAGAGGATGGAGAAGAATGCATGCCTTCATAGTCCATGAGCAAAGACTCCTTAAAGCCTAACACCTAACCAAGAAACTATGGAACTCTTCCCTTTCTCTCACACATTTCTCCTTATGAAACTGAAGTCGTATCTGTAGCAGTGTTGGCCCCAAGTGGATTGAGTTATGTGAAACAGGAGAGCTTTGTAGCCTTGGACTATAGACAGAAGCCTGAAAGTGGTTATCCTGCTGAGTTGTCTAAATAGTTTAATTCCTAAACTTGAATTCCAATTGAAATAGCATCCTAGATCAGGTAGTGAAGTACAATGTGACTGGGCCAAGCTGGGTGCTTCTATATATGTTCCAGACAGACTTGTTTGCTCCTTTGATACCTGCTGGGGCACTGAAAGTTGTCAGTCTTGGCAGGTAGGGGGATGAGAAGAGAAAGCTACTAAAATGACAGTAGTTTACCCCAAAGGAAAAATAGACTTAATCTCTACATCGATTTGTACAATAATTTTTGCATGAAAATTTTGAAATAGCCTCCAGTGTTTCCCTTTTCTGGTCTATCTTCAGAATTGCTATCAGTCATTCTAAGTTATAAATAAGATTAGTGTCTGGCAACACTGGCGATATTTAATGAGTAAATGAAGTTTTAGCCCATGATTAAAACTTTCCCGTGTTATTCTTTTTTTTTTTTTTTTTTTTTGCGGTTTTTGGCCGGGGCTGGGTTTGAACCTGTCACCACTGGCACATGGGGCTGGCACCCTACTCCTTTGAGCCACAGGCACCGCCCTCCCACGTTATTCTTAATAGTGCTGCCATCGACATGGTCGTACAAATATCTCTTTCACATACTAATTTCACATCTTTTGTGTACATTTTCAGTATTTGGATTTCTGGATTATATGATATTTCTATTTTCAATTATCGAGGACAATCCGTATGTTTTTCATACATGTCAATTAAAAAAATTAAAAGGAATAAAAAAGAAAAAAAAAAAAAACCTGCTTCCAGTGGCTTCCAGCTCCCTATAGTGTAGAGTCTAAATTCTTTAGCATGATGTCTCAGACATCCAGTTCTCATGCAGTTCTTATCACATATACTTCATGATTCCCTGGTTTTGACTGTTCTCTCATGCTTTAAAGGATTCACATGTGCCCTTTCCTCTTGTCAAGCTCTCCTTCCTGTTACCTCTTGAAAGTTTCTGTTCCCCTTCAGGCCTCTTCCTCTCAGAAATCTTCCAGATTATCTAGCGATAGATTGAATTAGTCTTATTCTAAATTTCCCATAAAACTAGTAAAACTTACCCTGATTTTCAAGTGTATTGTAAAGAAGGTTGTGTATATATTTCTCTCTCCTTTTAGGCAGTATCTTCTAAGGGAAGAGTTTTTGGCTTGATTTTCTATTTCAAAACCTGGAAACTGGTGGAACAAATAAAAGCAATAAGATTAGGTTTCCTCAGGTAAGACTCCTGGCTTCCCCTGCCTGGTGTGTGACTTTAACAAAATTAATTAATTTATCAGAAATTCAGTTTTCTTCTTTAAAAAATACAGAAGAAAGTTATTTTGACTGAGTCAGTAACTTGGAGATAAAATTTTTATTTCTGAATAAATGACAGTAGAGAAAAGAAAATGATAAAAAATACATATAAATATGTATATGTGCTTATTACATTTCCAAAGGATTATTTTAATACGTAATGATTTTTAGATTCCCATTCAAAATGTATTGCAAGTATTGCATTGACAAAGTATATTACAATCATAGGCATTTAAAGTACCTATGATTCTTTGTGAAAATAAAAGACTGAGATTCATATATATGTATATTTAGTTTTCCTCCAGAATATCAAATAGTAGTATTTCTGTAATGTTTTCTTTCTATCTTCCAATTTAAGCAATTCACCTAACTTGAGTTTTATAGTTAGTAGTTCTCATTCAAAGAACCCATGATTTTGTAGTAGCATCAAAGCATATAAATACCCTAAGATAGTAATATAGCTATAATTATATAAAAAGACAAAATATAGAACTGTACTCATTTCAGAAGTTAGAACCACAGGTCTTTCTGCTTATTTTTTAATTTCAAAATAATAAAGTGGCACAAATGTTTGTGTTACATGGATACATTGTATAATGCTTAAGTCAGGACTTTTAGTGTGCCCATCACCAGAATAGTGTTCATCGTATCCAGTTCATTGTATTCCACCCTCCCCCTTCTTGGTTTCTAATGTCCTTGACATCTCTGTACGCCCACGTGTACCCATCCTGTAGCTCCCAAATATTAGACATATGTATGGTGTTTGTTTTTCCATTACTGAGACACTTGACTTAGAATAATGGTCTCCAGCAAATGCAGATCCTATGTATGAGCCAAACTTGTGTCTGGTCTACAGGAAGGAAAATTATTTAAAATTCATCTAGTTCCCAGGATTTCTTATTCCAAGATTTCTTTATTCTAAGCCATCCTGCTATATTTGTATTTGCTGCCTTGTTTCTTAGGTGTGGAGGTAAGAATGGTTGGAAGGGAACTGAGATGAGTGAGCTACCTGTATCAAACATTTATAACTAAGAATTGCACAGAAAGCCATGGACTTCCAAAACCACTCCCAAAGAGGAAATGTGTTTGCCAGGCCCATGGAAAAGGAATTTGCTGCTTGAATTCAGTATATACGACATACTAAATTGTTATATGGTAATTGCAAGTCAATATACTATGAATGTTAAATTTTCAAAATACAAGTTAGATTAGAATATAATATTTATCCTTATTAAATGCTTTACCTCTAAGAAGTTGGGTTTCCTTTTACTTTTATGCATTGGTGGTGGTGGGGGGGGGGGGGGAAGGATAAAACCAAAGTTCACATTTTAAAAAACATCTCCACAATTTGGAATTTGGTTGTTCTTAAAGGATAAAATTTCTGCCAAATGGATGACAAGCTGTTGTTAAGGCATAATGGGAGGCTTCTGTGGGAGTAGGCAATGGATTGATGCACAAAAGTTGCATCACATTTTTAGCTCAGATAGTCTTTGACAGAGAAAGAATCTAAATTTCAAAGCTTTCATTAACTTTTCTCGGTAACTCTAGTGTTGACTCACAGATGTCCAGTTAAAGCTTGTAGAAATAAAAATATTAAGTTTTAAAGAAATACCAAAATTATTTTCAGTATCTTTTTACCTTATCACTTTGTTAGGGATCTAAAATAACTCAATGCTAGTCAAAGATAAAAACATACTTATGGATGAATAAAATAGGAATTCACAAATATTAAGATAATAGAATAAGGAACCAAAATTTATTGATCCTACTATGACCAAAGATTGTAAGGCTTTTTGCATACTTTTATTATTGAATCCTTATGACAACTACTACATATGTTTTATTATCATTTTAATAAAATTATAAGCTGAATGTAGCAACATTAAGATCTACTGAGAATCAAATAATTAGTTAATTATAGAAACAAAACTCGAACCCTGGGTTTTCATTGATTATTTAAGGCTCTACTTGTTCAAAAGTTGTGTCTTTTTTTTTTTTTTTTTTAAGGCAACCATGAAATGTAAGTTTATTGAGAAAAAGAAAGATAGGTTTACAGAGCAAGATATGTTTGCCACAGTTAGCAAACAGGCCCCCATTGTGGGGACAGAGAAAAGGCCACTGATGTCGTTTATAATTTTTTCCTAGTGTTGCAAAATTTTTCCCACATACAGACAACAGAGGAGCAGTTGAGTAGTTTTTACAGTATAGGAGATGTAAGTAGCTTCCTGTTATAAACTTATCTTAGCATTAACACTTTTTGGAAAGAAGCCATCATCATTATACAACGGAGTTCCCAGAAATGAGCCAAAACAAAACTCTCAAAAATAGAACCCTATGAACCTTTCATTTTCTGTCCCCTGGGGAAGTAAATGAAGAATCCTCATCCACATGGTAATGCTCCCTGCTGGCCATCTCTTCTTTGGGAAGGGTCATGCTGCATTCCTAGAATGTTTGAGGTCAGTTGTGAGAGGTTCGCTTCATTCCCACCCACACCCATCATTATGGAAAATAATGTTCAAATTCAGCTAGCTGGTCAGCACAAACTAACCCTTTATAACAGAGAGCTCTCATCCTTTCTTGAATTTGCAAATAGCCTTCCAAGTAATTTAATAGCAATAGCCTGTCACTGACTCTTAAAGGGTTTAGAAACTCCCCTTATTTTGTTGTTCATAATGAATCATCTGTTAGTCTCACAAAAGCCAGGTAAAATAAGTTAGGAAATTAAGAGTGAGACATTTTACCTCCAATCTGAGAAGGAAGATATGTCTTGAATACAGAAAGTTGAATACAAGCTTACATAACTCGGATTGTCTTTTCAGGTTTATTGTGGTTCATCTTGGGGAAAGTCAAGAGAACCTATTCCATGTACTTTGTTAATCAGACACAATAAGTGAAATGTCACATTCTAACTACTTATCTTTTTAAACATATCATTCATCTGTTATATTCAAATGGTATGGTCGAAGCCAACATTAGCAGTCAGGAAAATATGTACTTTCCAGCTCTTGGACTCTCAAAAAACATAACATCTAAGGAATCTTGTTAAGATTTCATTTAATTCATGTAGCACCATCAAGCAATATAGAAGTCTCTAGAATAAAAGCTGGGAGAGGAATTAACTCCTAATTTAACAGTAATTTTTTCTCCAATACCTTCACCTTAGAGCCCCAAAATTCAAACAAGTCTGCAATGCATACAACTGACAAAGGAACGTGTTCCAGAGAGGAGGCAGATTCAACAGCAAAAAGACAAAAAAGAGTTTTTTTTGTCAACAACATGATTCCCAACACTCATGACCATCTCAGGGGAGGAGGTTAGAGAATGCTTCCTGCACTTGCCATCTCTCAAATTCCTCCAACTTAAAATATTCAATGTGCCAAGATGCCGTGTTTTGTGTACTCTTCATCCTGCCACCTGCTTGATTGTCTTTCAAGGGAACATTTCACCAACCAGAGTACCCTAAGTTAAAGGATGTCAGAAAGTTCTTTTCATGTCACAATGACTTTAAGAAAACAGGCAGGTATCACCCCTTCTTATATCTCAATTTTCTTAATTTTAATAGTGATCTACCAAATACAAATTATGAATGAACTTTTAACATACTATTTTTCTAAGTTTCTAAGCCTTCCATGGACTGACTCCTTTAGGGTTGGTGTGATGCATCCAGATGACCTTATGGAACTGGCATTCGGCCACGCACTGCTCCTGTCTATCAGAAGTAGGTTGGGAGATTGTGTACTAGTGAATAGGTTTGTCTGCCTACTGAGAGCAAAAATCATTTTTCTCCTGAATCAAAGCAGCTTACTTACATTGGATGTAGGAAATAATTTTCACATGAATGCATAATAGGTTCTCATGCTTATTACAAATTCCCTAGGATGAATATCATTAGATCAGGTATATGTTTCACTTTGTCTTAGGGCCTCCAACTTCATTCTGTCTTTTTCTATAGGTCCTGAAGACTCTCTGCTTTGTATGAGAGAGAGCACTTTGTATAAATTAACCTTTCAAAGAAGTATGGTGTGTGTTCCACATTCTTATATAGTAGACTTGACATTAACCAGGGCTACATCCCAACATTCCAGAAAAATCCTCAATACAGACAAATATTTATGCAGTCTCTTATCTTTCTCAGAAAACTCATTTTTCTCCAGAATCATAACATTTTTATTTATGATAATTTCTAGATTGTATTCAAGTTTTAAGTTTCTCTTGATAGTCATATTTCACATCAACAATATTTGACCCCACCTCACCCTGAAAGACACCAGAATCAGCAAATAAAAAAGACAAAAAGTAGAGATGGGAGTATTAGATAGTGACCTAGGGTCATTTACCAGATAAGAGACTGTTCCAATTCACAATGTGATCCAATTCTTGCCTCAGCAAAATAAGAGTTAACCATATTTAAGTATGTATAGAATAGTCAAAATCACCATAACCTCTAAAATTCTACTTGACAGCGGTTTATATTGAACAGCAGATGACATTTTTACCTTAGCAGTGCATTTGGGCTGCTATCAGAAAATACCACAGCTATTACCACAGAAAATACCAGAGAAGGAGGGAGGGAGGGAAAGGAAAAGAAGACAAAAAAAAAGAAAAGAAAATAGTGACTAATTCTCACTTAAATTGGATTTAATTTTCAGCAAAGTACGTTACTTAAACATTAATTTTTAATTCAACTTGTTAATATGTTTAGGATATTGCATCCTCATTTATAAGTGAAATATGTTTGTAATTTCCCCTTTATAATAATATATTTTCTCCAATTTTAATATCAGGTATATCCAGATTGAATAGGATGACTTTGAAGTATTTCTTCTTTTTCTATTGTCTATAAGATTTGGCATAATCTGTTTTTTGAAATTATCTTTTATTTATAAATATTAGTTGTCTATTTTTTGAGACTTTGGGGGAAAAAAAAAAGAAGTTAACTGATGACTCCATACTGAACCTCAGAGTCAAAGCATTCTATAATAGACATACTCTTATTTGACAATGTGAATGTTACTTTCTTTGCATTAATAGTATTAATATTGAGTAATATTTCAATGTAGTAATTGTCTGATTTCTTTTCTGAATATTTATTTTCATTCATTCTTTACA
>CAUYPK010019844.1:0-39152 GCA_963574355.1 Loris lydekkerianus
GAATCTGATGAAGCTCCAGATGGCACCAGCTACCAGGACGATCAAGTAATACTTTTATTCTTAAATGACTATAAGAATTTATTTTAAAATATTTTATTTTTCATTTATTAATCATCATATTCATATTTAATGTCTTGCATGACAGAATGATCTTAAGCGACGTTCCATGTCCATAGATGACACTCCCCAGGGGAGCTGGGCCTGTAGCATCTTTGACTTGAAGAATTCACTTCCCGATGCCTTGCTTCCCAACTTACTTGACTGGACTCCCAATGAGGAAATAGACCGGCAGAATGATGACCAGAGGAAGTCAAATCACCACAGGGCATTCTTTAGTTGGTAATTTACTTATCTTCACCTTTTTAAAAGAAAAATCATTTAAATCGAGGGCTATAATTTTGAGCACTACTTTGATTAGCTTCCATGGGAACACACATGAAGTGTTTTGATTTTCAGTTTTCTAAACAGCATGTTGTTATGCATTTAATTTTCTCTTGACCAAGTTGTTATTTACAAAAGTACGTTTAAATTTCCTAGTGTATGAAATTTGGCATTTATTTGAACTCAAACAATTAATTTAGAAAATCTACATATTCTGTTTAAAATTTATAAAGTGGTATAATTACGTTGAAATTTGTGCCAAGATTTTAAAAAAGCGAATTTCATCAGGCTTAATAATTATTGAGGTCCATTTGGTAAATTTCTATAGTTTTTTATCCCACATGCATACTTTTGTTTGATAGTTGTACAAATAAATATATTTTTAAAATTCATGTTGTTTGTCTTAACATATTTCTGCCAATTGCTCCAAAAAGATAAAAGGTTATTTATTCAATGTGCCATAAGCATACTTCTTAGATAAGTGTTTATAATTATTAATTCTCCTGAGGTGCATAATATTCTAATGACTGAATATGGTAAAACTTGATTTTTTTACCACTGGGTATTTAGTTCATTTCTACTTGGGGCCTATGATAAATAATACTCAGTTGTGCTTCTGTTTTTTCCCCCTGTTTTAGATTATTTTCTTAAGACATATTTACACAAATGGATTCTGGCATAGAATATATGAATACTTTTATGGCTTATGATACAATGCCAAATTGCTTCCCTAAAGCATTGGAGTCAGAAGTGTGTGAGAGTTCCCATTTTTTTCTTTCCTTGCCAGCATGAGATATTATCATTTTAAAACATTTTTGATAATTGAAGAGATTTGAAAGAGAAATGTGTTTTAATTTGCATTTACTTTAATTTTTTATAAATATGCTTATATATCTCATTTTTTATTTTTGAGCCATTTATTCATATTGTTTGACCATTTTACATATTTTTCTGGAAAAACATATGTCATAGCTGACTTTAATAGTTATTAATAAAACATCAATGTACTTTGTTTATTCATATACTGTATTTTATCTCCTCAGATACAACTCTTAATGATTTCATTGATCAGAATGGTGAGAGCAGAGTTTGTTGTTTTTTTTTTTTTTCGTTTTGTTTTGTTTTGTTTGTTTGTTTTTGAGATAGGGTTACCCTGGTAGAGTCCTGTGGCATCAGCCTATCTCACATCAGCCTCAAATTCTTGGACTCAAGCAATCGTCCATCTCAGCCTTCAAGTAGCTGGGATCACTGGTGCCCATCACTATACTGGGCTAATTTTTCTACTGTTAGTAGAGACAGAGTCTCACTCTAACTCAGGCTGGTCTCCAACTCCTGAGTTCAAGAGATCCTCTTATGTCAGCCTCTCAGAGTTCTGGGATCACAGGTGGAGACACCACATCCAAACATTTGGTGTTTGTTCTCCAACACAGATTTAGAAGATTTATTTAATGTGACTTGCTGACATGCTATTTCCTCAAATACATTCATGCACTACAATTTCACAGTACATGTTGTCCAAATTGAAAGGTTAGTCTCCCAAATAGCCAGAAAAATATAAAACTACCCAAATAACCAGAACAACATACTCGTTACTACCCAACTGTCACTCCTGGTTGTTAACATCTATGAATTAGTCAGTGGGTTTTGTTTTTTTTTTTTTTTGCAGTTCTTGATTGGGGCTGGGTTTGAACCTGCCACCTCTGATATATGGCGTTGGCGCCCTACTCCTATGAGCCACAGGCACCACCCTAATCAGTGGTTTTCATGAAATTGCTGGTTGTTTTACTGGACTGATTACATAAGAGACCTATCTGAATCTTGGGAAAATATGTTTATGTATATTATTTAATTATTTATTTATTTGCCAAGTACAGGGAACTTTATTGATGTTACATGACAAGGTGGGGCTCCCTAGGCCCCTCCTATTCTTCAGGGGCTCAGATGTGGAAATTGTATTGAGGGGAGATCCTCAGTGAGTTGGGGGGCTGAGTAGGCGGGAGCACCCCAAGAGCTGAGGATGTTTTTTTTTTTTCTCTCATGCTTTGGGCAAGGTCATCCCTGAGCTGAATGGGAAGCTCACCATCAGCCCCTGGCTGGTGGTCCAGGGGCTCTTACTCTTCGGAGGCCATGTGGGCCGTAAGATCCACCACCCTATTGCTATAGCCAAATTCATTGTCATACCAGATAATGAGTTTGACAGTGGTCATTGAGGAAAATGCCAGCTCCAGCATCAAAGGTGGATGAATGGGTATCACTATTGAAGTTGTAGGAGATGACCTGGTGCTCAGTGTAGCCTAGGATGCCCTTCGGGAGGTCTTCTGATGCCTTCTTCACCACCTTCTTGATATCATCAAATTTAGCAGCCTTCTCCAGAGAGCAGGTGAGGTCCATGATGGACATGTTGGCAGTGGGGACATGGAAGGCCATGCTGGTGAGCTTCCCATTCAGGGATGACCTTGCCCACAGCCTTGGCTGCACCAGTTGACACAGGGATGATGTTCTGGAGAGCCCTGCGACTATTACACCACATCTTCCCAGAAGGGCCATCCACAGTCTTCTGGGTGGCAGTGACGGTATGAACTGTGGTCACGAGTCCCTCAGCAATGCTGAAATTGTTATGGATAACCGTGGCCAAGGGGGATAAGCAGTTGGTGGTGCAGGAGGCATTTTTGACGATGCTGAGGCTATTTTTGTACTTCTCATGGTTCACACCCATCACAAACATGGGGGCATCAGCAGAAGGGGCAGAAGTGATGACCCTTTTGGTACCCCCCTGTAGGTGAGCCCCAGCCTTCTCCATGGTGGTGAAGACATCAGTGGACTCCACAATGTGGTCCACGACTGTCTTGCCTCATTTGATTTTTGTGAGATCTTGTTCCTGGAAGATGGTTATGAGATTTCCATTGACAACAAGCTTCCCTTTCTCAGCCTTGACTATACCATGGAATTTGCCATGGGTAGAATCATAACAGAACATGTAGACCATGTAGCTGAAGCCAATAAAGGGGTCATTGGTGGTAACAATATCCACTTTCCAGAGTTAAAAGCGGCCCTGGTGACCAGGCACTCAGTACAACCAAAGTCATTTATTCCAGCCTTCAGTTTCACCTTGGTGCCTTGAGGATGCCACCTTGAGGTGCTGTACAAGATGATGGGGCTGTCTGTTGAACAGGAAGACCAGAGAGCCTGTATATATATTTTAAATTGACAGGTAGAGGCTGAGTGCAGTGGCCCATGGCTTTAATCCCAGCACTCTGGGAAGCAAGGCAGGTGAATTGCTTGAGCTCAGGAGTTTGAGACCAGCCCCAGTGAGAATGAGACCCCATCTCTGCTAAAAACAGAAAAAACTAGCCAGGCATGGTGGTGGGTGCCTGTAGTCCCAGCTAATTAGGAAGCTGAGGCAGGAGGATTGCTTGAGCCTCGGAGTTTGGGGTTACTGTGAACTATGATGCCCTAGCACTCTATCAAGAGCAACAACAAGATGAAATTCTGTCTCAAAAAATGAATGAATGAATGAACGAATAAATAAATAAATAAATAAACTGACAAGTAGAAAGGAGAGATGGCCTAGTGTTGGCTCCAAGCAATCTTCACCCAGACTTCTTTCACCTGCACAGATAGTTGGGAGGTACAGAAGTTCTCCTGGGGTGTCAAGGTGAGGCTACTGGACCCACCATGTGTTGCATCAAAGAGAGTTGATGTTTCTTGGATAGTCATTTTGACCATATTCATGAGGAAGAGTTTTCAGTGAGTCCTGATGGGTAGGTGAATAAATTCAGCTTGTATGCCTGGTCTTGTTCTCTCTGCAGTGCAGTCTGTTGCAGTCATCCCGGGGTTTCGACAGCACCCCCATGCTGGTTGGGCGGCTGCTATACCTTTGTATTTCTTCTGTGTCTGTTTGTTCCCCAGGCGAGGTCCTGCTCTTTGGCACAGCATAAAATCAAAGTGGTAGGCTGGATGGATGCAGTGGCTCATGCCTGTAATCCCAGCTTTCTGGGAGGCCAAGGCAGGTGGATCCCTGAACTCGGAGTTCAAGACCGGCCTCAGCAAGAGTGAGACCCCCCATCTCTACTGAAATTAGAACTAGCCTAGTGGTGGGCGCCTGTAGTCCCAGCTACTTGGGAGGCTTAGGCAGGAGGATTGCTTGAGCCCAGGAGTTTGGGTTGCTGTGAGCTATGATGATGCCACAGCACTCTATCCAGCGTGATAGAGTGGTTGTGGTCTGTGTTGGAGGCTTTCTCTTGTTCTTTTGGAACCTGGTCTCCTGCTGCCTCAGTAATTGCCCTCCCTCTGCCTCCCTCTCACCCTGCACAACCCCCTCTGTGACTGCCACTACTTAGAGGATTGCAAAAAATCAAAGACAACAGCACTTTCAGAGGCAAAATTGGCTCAGCCAAGATCTCTTGGCATGGTGAGAATGAAATTTACATTTATAAAGTGTTCACAACAGTGCCGGGCACAAAGCCAACTCTTAATAAATGGAAGCTATTATCTCCTTCTAAACATAGGTTAGTTCTGTTTCTTAAGTTCTTCGTTTGTGAAGTTTTCACATGATCACCAATGGTTGCATTTCAGAAATTGTCACAATCAAATAAAAACTATGCCCAGCTCAACTGTGTGCTTAAGGAGCACAGTATTTTTAAAACATCAGTTTTCCTTTTAATTATTCAGAAACTTTTGGAAATTATTTTTTTCTTTACTAAAACCAGAAGGAAAAGCAATATTCTATTTTTTAAATTTCAGATTAATATTCAGGTAAAATAATTAGGTCACAATGTTTGCATTTGTTAAGTGAGCTCCCTGTTGTAGTTGTGCCCTGACCCCAGAAGGTATACTCTATACCCTTACATTGTGCCCATTAGGTGAGAGGATATGCACCCCCCTCCCCGCGCCCCCCTCACTCCGACTTGAATTGAATTGAAGTGAGTTTTTCTCTTGTGTGGGCATGTATTAGATCTACTGGTTTGATATTAGTATTGAATACACTGGATACTTACTTTTCCTTTTTATTATTATTAATATTTTTTGAGACAGTCTCACTTTGTCCTCCTAGAGTGCTGTGGCATCACATCTCATAGCAACCTCAACCTCTTGGGCTCAAGCAATCCTCCTGCTTCAGCCTCCCCAGTAGCTGGGACTATAGGCACTCACCTCCACACCCAGATAATTTTTCTATTTCTACTAGTAGAGACAGGATCTCACTCTTACTGAAGCTAGTCTTGAACTCCTGAGCTCACAGGATCCTCCCACCTTAGCCTCCCAGAGTGCTGGAATTACAGGTATGAGCCACAGCACCCAGCTTGCTTTTCTATTCTTATGATATTTTACTAAAGAGAATGTTCTCCAATTCTGTTCAGGTGAACACAAAAAATATCAAAGCAATATTCTTCATCATCAGTTGTAAGTACTATAAACAAGAGTTAGAGTCCTATTAGAATGGAAGGCTATGCACGTTTTAGCTTTAGAGCCTATAGAATGTCTAGCATTTAATAGGCACTTAATAAACAACGATATCTAAAATTTATATAGAAATTGTGCCAAGTAAGATTGAAAGTGCTTTACCTCTATGTGTATTAACTCATTTGTCTTTTAATTCATTCCTATAAAGTTAGAAGCATCTTTTTTTTTTTTTTTTCTTTTCTTTTCTTTTTTTTTTTTTTTTGAGACAGTGTCTCACTCAGTCACCCTAGGGTTGAATGCCATGGCATCATAGCTCATAGCAATCTCAAAATCTTGGGCTCAAGAGATCTTCCTGCCTCAGCCTCCCCAGTACCTGTGACTATAGGTACCTGCCACAATGCCTGGCTATTAGAGACTGGGTCTCACTCTTGCTCAGGCTGGTCTTGAACTCCTGAACTCAGGCAATCCACCCACCTCAGCCTCCCAGAGTGCTGGGATTACAGGTATGAGCCACTGTGTCTAGACAGAAACTTTTTTTTTTTTTAATTTTATGATGAGGAAGCTGACTACTTCCTCATCATAAAATGAGGCCAAGGTCATTAAGCAGGTGCAGCACCTGTGGCATTCAAACCAAGATATATATTTTTAAAAACCCATACCAGTGCTTTTCAACCTTTTTGTCTCACAGCACACTCAAACTTAGAGTTAAACTTCCATAGCATACTTCACTGATGTTGATCAAAAGAAAAGAATGAAAAAAAAAGAATATACTTATTGTGCTTTGAACTTCTTTAAAAAATGACCATGAATTATCTTTGAAAATGTTTTTGGCACACCCAAGATCCTCTCACAGAACACAGGTTGAAAATCACTGATCTTTATGAATAAAAGCCCCATTTTAGAGATTAAAAGGTTCTGACAAAATCAGGTAAATACACAGTAAAATGATAACCAGTTACCTTTTAGTTGTTGTTGTTGAGACAGTGTCTTGCTGGGGTTAGAGTGGAGTAGAGTCATAACAGTGCCACTTAAAGTCACCAGCTGCATTGGCCCATAACAGGAGAGTCAGCCTGTCCTTTGAAGCTTTGAGACTGGGCACTAACTTCTTCTCTCTAGCTATGAAAGCCCTAGATGGGGCTTTATATATATGATGATATATATATGGCTGTTTCATCTATATTAGAAATCGGCTGTTCAGTGAAAGCCTTCATCCACGATCTTGGCTGGATCTTCTGGATAACTTGCTGTGGCTTCCACCTCAGTGCTAGATATTAAGGGGACAGCTTATTTTTTTAAGCCTTAAGAACCAACCTCTGCCAGCTTCAAACATTTCTTCTGCATCTTCCTCATGTCTCTCAGACTTCACGAAGTTGAAGAAAGTTAAGGCCTTCACTCTGGATTAGGTTTTGGTTTAAGGGAATGTTGTGGCTGGGTTGATCTTTTCTCTTGCATCACTCAAACCTTCTCTGTGTCAGCACGGAGGCTGTTTTTCTTATCATCTGTGTGTTCACTGGAGTGGCACTTTTAGTTTCCTTCAAGAACTTGTCTTTTACTTTCACAACTTGATTAACCGCTTGTCACAAGAGGTATATTTTTTTCCCCATCTCAGGTTTAAGCATACCTTCCCTACTAAGCTTAATTTTTGGCTTTTCCTTGAAAGTGAGAGATGTTGCTGGGTGAGGTGGCTCATACCTATTATCCCAGGATGCTGGGGGCCGAGGCAGGTGGATTAGTTGAGCTCAGGAGTTTGAGACTAGTCTGAGCATGAGCAAGACTCCATTTCTACAAAATAGAAAAATTAGCTTGGCATGGTGGCATGTGCCTATAATCCCATCTACTTGGGAGGCTAAGATAAGAGGATTGCCCAAACCCAGGAATCTGAGGTTGCTGTGAGCTATGATGATGCTGAGGCACTCTACCCAGGATGACTGAGTGAGACTCTGTCTCAAAAAATAAAAAAAAAAAATGAAAGATGTGAAATTCTTCCTTTCACTTGAACACATTGAGGCCATTGTAGAGTTATAAACTGGAATAATTTTAATATTATTTTGTCTCAGAGAATAGGAAGGCCAAAGTCCAGGGAGAGAGATGGGGGACTGGCCAGTTGGTGGAGCAGTTAGAACACACAGCATTGATTGAGTTCCCCATCCTACATGGGCATGGTTCATGGTGCTCCAAACAATTGCAATAGTAACATCAAAGATCACTGGTCACAGGTCATCACGACAGATACAATAATTATGAAAAAGTTTGAAATATTGTGAGAATTACCAAAATGTGACATAGAAACATGAGGTGAGCATGTGTTGTTGGAAAAATGGACTGAGAGACTTTCTCGAAGCAGGGTTACACAAAACCTTCAATTTGTAAAAAATGCAGTATCTGCCAACCACAATAAAGTGAAGTTGTTTGAACAGAAGATGTGTTTTTATGTTTTAACATTATAGATACAGTTGAATGAGAAGATACATGTTCATCAAAATAGAAAACTAACTTGTCAGACTGAACAATCCCGTTGGAATGTGGAAACTATGGACATGTATATTACATAAATATGTTTGACCTTTATTACTAGAATTAAGACATTTTCATCACCCCTAAGAAGACAATTTTAAGGGTTAATGAGGCCACCAGAAAGAATTGTTTGAAATGTTCATTGCATAAAAATTAGTTCTATTATGTTGGTTGATCTACACACTAACTAGTTCTATGTAAAATGTTAACTTTTCAGTGAGCTCCTGTCTAATAGGCACAATGTAAGGGTACACAGCACACCTCCTGGTGCAGGACACAACTATAACAGGAACCTTACCTAACAAAGACAAACATTACAACCTAATTGTTTGTACCCTCATATTACCCTGAAATAAAAAAAAAAAAAAAAATAAAATAAATTAAAAATCAAAGGGAGTTAGTATCTTTATGTTGACTATGATAACATTATATTTTCACGTAAGCAGAGTTCCCATCTTGATAGATTATCACATTCTTTAATCAGTGGCTTGGCCATGCCTATCCTAATGCCATGTCATTGTTTAGTTTTTTCCATCATGTTTTTTTTTATAGATCTCTAAAATCTCTTTTATTTTATTTCACTTTATTGTTTCAGGTTAATTTGAGGGTAAAAAGAATCTGGTTACAATGTTTGCATTTGTTACATAGACTCCCTCTTATAATTGTGTCCCATCCCCAAGAGGTGTGGCATACACCCTAATACCGTGCGCATTAAGTGGGAGCCCCCTATGTCCCTCCCTTCTCCCCTCTCCCAGCTGCCTCATTTCTTTGCTCCTTACCTAGAATTGATTTGAATTTTTCTCTTATGTGGGCATGTATTAGATCATCAGCTTGCTTCATATTAGAATTGAGTAGATTGGATACTTGCTTTTCCATTCTTGTGATACTTTACCAAGAAGAATGTTTCAACTCCATCTAGGTTAATGCAAAATATTTAAAGTCTCCATCTTTTTAATGGGTGAATAGTATTCTAAAGCATACATATACCACAGTTTGTTAATTCATTCCAGGGTTGGTGGGTATTTAGGTTGTTTCCACAGTTTAGAGATTGTAAATTGAGCTGAGATAAATGATCTAGTGCAAATGTCCTTATGATAAAATGATATTTTTTCTTCTGGGTATTTGCCCAGTAATGAGATTGCAAGATCAAATGGGAGGTCTAATTTGAGTTCTTTGAGGAATCTCCATAATTCCTTCCAAAAATGTTGCATTAGTTTGCAGTTCCATTTATTTTTAATTTTTATAACAATTGTGTATGGTATTTTTCAAATGTTTATTTTATAACTCTTGAGACTTTCAATGAACTCGTTTTAAGCCAAAATACTTCTAAATGAGTAATCAGAGCAAGTTATGCTATTGAGGCTTTCTAAATTCTAGGGTTTCTAAAAAGCTTAGAATGCATAAATGTTTTAGACTAAATAGCTTAAATATGTAAATATTTTAGACCAAAGAGTTTTCAGGAAAATATCTTTAGAACCCCATGTAACTTTGGTTGTCAAATTGATACTGTAACTTGAAACATTAAGTACATCACCTAAATGTCTCTTTATGATTCTTTGGAATGTCTCATCAAATTTAGATTTCTCAAAATCATGAAAGTCATCAATTTTTTTTTTTTTTTTTTTTGCAGCGTTCAAATTTGTGTCGTCAAAAATAGGAGATCCAACCTGGAGTAGGTTCTTTCCACCAATTGTAATATTAAAAAATGAAATTATAGAATTTCAAAATTAAATCTTATAAATTGAATTCTCAGCTAATTCCTTTGTACAGTTCCTTTCCTTATTAGGGCTAACTTTCAGTATCATCTTTTTCTTTTCTTTTCTTTTTTCCTTTTGAGACAGAGTCTCACTATGTTGCCATGGGTAGAGTGCCAGGGCATCACAGCTTACAGCAACCTCAAACTCTTGGGGTTAGCCACAATGTCCGGCTATTTTTCTTTTTTTTTTTTGATTGTAGTTGTCATTGTTGTTTGGCAGGCCCGGGCTGGATTCCAACCCGCCAGCTCCAGTGCATGTGGCTGGCTGTCTAGCCACTGAGCTACAAGCGCTGAGCCTTCAGTATCTTCTTGATTGCAAACTTTTTTTTTTTTTTTGAGACAGAGTCTCAAGCTGTCCCCCTGGATAAAGTGCTGTGGTGTATCATAGCTCACAACAAACTCAAACTCCTGGACTTAAGCAATTCTCTTGCCTCAGTTTTTTAAGTAGCTGGGACTACAGGTGCCCGCCACAACACCTGGCTATTTTTAGAGATGAGGTCTTACTCTGGTTTAGGCTGTCTCAAACCCGTGAGCTCAGGCAATCCACCCACCTCGGCTTCCCAAGTGCTGGGATTACAGGCGTGAGGCACAATGTTCAGTCCTCAATTGCAAACTCTTTTAGTCAATAATTATAATTTACCTAAAAGCTTTAAAATTGGGGCGGCACCTGTGGCTCAGTGTGTAGGGTGCCGGCCCCATATATGGAGGGTGGTGGGTTCAAACCCAGCCTCGGCCAAATTGCAACAAAAAAATAGCCAGGTGTCATGGCGGGGGCCTGTAGTCCCAACTACTCTGGAGGCTGAGGCAAGAGAATAACCTAAGCCCAAGAGTTGGAGGTTGCTGTGAGCTGTGTGACACCTTGGCACTCTATTGAGGGCAACAAAGTGAGACTCTGTCTCTACAAAAAAAAAAAAAAAAAAGAGCTTCAAAATTGGAAGTTTGGAATATTCTATTCATCACATAATTGTATTGAATATTTGCAAGTTTTTTTTAGAGTGCAAGTGAATCTCAGAGAACTCATTTATTCAAGCGTTTACTTTTAAGTTGATTTACAAAATAGTTATCCAAATTTTCAAACATTTCTAAAATCTGATTGGTGATGGGGAGCAAAGAGAGAATGTATATATTGCCAGGTAGCTGGAGGGCTTTTTTTTTTTTTTTTCTTTTCTCGGTTTATTCTATTTAACATTAGCTTCGTCACAGAAGTGTTGTAGCTTAGTCACTTTAATTGTGTGACTGTAAATACTAAAAATACAGCTTCTATCTTGATTGGCAGATTACTGAAGCTTGTTGGGATAAAATCACAGTAGTTCCTTGACATCCTTGAGGAATTGGTTTCAGAAGCCCCCTGGATACCAAAATCCCAGATGCTCAAGACCCTGACATAAAATAATGTAAGGTTTGCAAACCACCTAAGCACATCCTCCCATATACTTTAAACCATCTCTAAATTACATAAAATACAAGTGCAATGTAAATGCTATGTAAATAGTTACTGTATTGTGTTGAGTTCTTATTTGTTTTATTATTGTTATTTAATTAATTAATTAATTAATTTAATTATTTAAGACAGAGTCTCATTCTGTCACCCTGGGCTAGAGTGCCATGGCATCACAGTTCACAGCCACCTCAAACTCTTGGGCTCAAGTGATGCTCCTGTCTCAGCTTCCCGAGTAGCTGGGACTATAGGTGCCCAGCTGGGACCACACCACACCTGGCTAGTTTTTCTATTTTTAGTAGAAATGGAGTCTCCCTCTTGCTCAGGCTGGTCTTGAACTCCTGAGCTCAAAGGATCCGCCCACCTCAGCCTCCCTGGGATTACAGGTGTGAGTCACCACATCTGGCCATTTGTATTATTTTTTGTTGTATTATTATTATTATTATTTATTTTTATTCTTTACAAATTTTTTGATCTGTGTTTGGTTGAATCAGCATCTGTAGTATTTGAGGATACAGAGAACCAGCTGAGTCATTGTGTGTGGGTTGCCAGTAACGTCAAGTATTTTGATGACTAGTTTTCGTGATTTGGGGAGAATGTATTTTTACCATGACCCTTTTACTAACATTTATATTTGTGTCATCGTGACAAACCATTTGATTTTATCTTTGTTATTGAATTTACAGTGGCATTTATAACAATGCCAGGCATTTCACCTTCAAATAAATGAACCTCCAAAAATATTATTTTCACCCCAGGAAATGAATAAAAAATAAAACTCTACTAGGAACTAGCTGATTTTCTTTTTTAAACACCTGATGACAATGATATGTAATTGGAATTATGTTATTATTGGCAAATTTAAATCTAAACAACTGTGGATGGCTAGTGGCTACTTTATTCAACAGCACAGGTTTAAATAGTCCTGATCTCAATAGAAAGTTTTGATTTACAAGGTGACATTAGAAGGTGCCCTTTGTAGCTGCTTGTATTAGAACTTTGTTTTCAGGGAAAGTCTGCTTAAAATAAATACCAATTACTGAAGTAGCTGCTGACGGCTCCTCACCACAATTAAGCCTTCACTTTTGCATGGTGCTCATGGTATCACTGCAGGTACAATGGTCTATGGAGAACATTGATTAACATTTTGGGTTGGTGACACACAAAATTTTCTTGAGAAATGGAAATTAATTTTTAATTAAACATCAGTTTTTCCTTTTTGTTTTTAGTTTCTTACTGCCAAAAGCATTTATTATTAAGTAAACAAAAAAAATTAAACAATAAAAAAATAGTTGCAGATTATACTATTCTACAACTGACAAAAATTGTGGTTATAGAGTTAGGTCTCTCTGAGCAACCTCCATTTCCCAGCATATATTCTGTGTAAGTTTAACCTTTACTTTCCTGGGTTCTCAATGACCCTGCTGATGGGCATTCTGGTGGCTTCTTGCATCACACAAGCTGAGGACAGGCTTCCTCACAATTGTCTGCCACAGCACTGGGGCAGCAATGCTCAGATTAGCAGGTATTGCTGATCACAGCTGCTGATTGGAGAATATTCCAGAACATTCTAGAATTAGTTACAGTGCACCTGGAAAAAACTGGGAAAAGAAGTTTGGGTTTCAGTCTTTCAGATTTGCCCACCCATTAAAGGGAGAACCCAGTTCACTGCAGGTGAGCACACAGTTTAGGTCAGACCTTGGAAGAAAGTGGGGTTACAGAATGAGAGTCCATCAAAAGCATCTGGCTTACCTAATTGCAACTCTTCGTGATGATTCTTCATTAAAAAATACTTGTAAGACAGATGCTATACCAGCTGGGTTGCTGTACAGGACTCTCTTGGGCACAGCGTGTATTATTACCCTATTTATAACCAGGTATGGGACTAATAGTTTCCATATTTGGGCATTTCTATCAGTGTACATGCCTTTTAGTTAACTAATGGCATTCCCCAGTTATTTCTCTTTTTGAATTTATTTCCGATGTTATTGCATATCTTTAATTTCCACCTTTTAAAAACTCGTGATTTTCATTATTTCCTTGAATAAGGCTGTAAGAACTTTGCCAGCCTGAAGGCTGCCTGGAATTCAAACCTCATAGTAATAAACAGGCAGCCTGGTTTCCCAGCCAACAAAGATGCATGTACTGAAGTCCTTTGAATATTAATATTGTTGAGCACCTCCTGGGCCTAATAGGCACACGTACAGAAGACATCTCCAGGTTCTTAAATGCAGTTCTGAAGGTCCAAGTTTCTTTCATTAGCATACTGCAAAACTTTCAGAATTTCATGTGAAGACGAAGCTCTTTACACAATGAACTTTGAAGTGATTTAAGGAAAAAATGAAGAGCTTCTTCTGAACCAAATATTCAAGATATTTCAAGATATATTCCCCTTGTGTCTAAAAACACTCATGGTTAAGTCTCTTACATTTCCTTAAGTCTCAGAAAAAATGAGTGAAATACATTTCTAAGTTTATCATCCAATGTGTGCTGGGAATTAAAGCTCTCTCATATGTTGTGAATGAATGATTCCCTGATGCAAAAACAAAGCCTCTAGCATTGAAGGCTCTGTGGGAGTGTCAATTGAAAAGAAGCCAAACCCTGTAAAATAATTTAAAGAGCTTCATTCTGAGCCAAATTTGAGGACATGACCCAGAGCCACACGTAAGAAGCCTTGAGCAAGTGGACTCTCGGTGGTGGTACAGGAATTACAGGTGAGGTCATAAATTAATTTGTGGAAGGCATACATTGGTTTAGGCAAAAAAAAAAAAAAAAAAAAAAAAAGGTGGGACTTTTCAAAGGAGGATGAGCTACAGGTTATAGGTGGGTTTAAAGATTCTTTGGCTGATAATTGGCTGAAAGAGTTAGGCTCTAATAGACCAGGAGTCAGGGAAAAGAAACACTGAGTTAGGGTAAGGGTCTGTTAATCAGGGACAAACTACAGGACATATGCCCAGAGCCAAGCAGTTTGTTGTGTGCATTGAGGACCTGCATGCAGTGTGTCTTTCAGAGCCTTCGGCCTGGTAATAGTCACAAAGGTCATCTCTAAGGAGGGAAGGGGACTTGATGAGGCAGATCTGATTTCCTTTCTCATGGCTAACAGCTTGGGTTTTAGGGAATCCCCTGGGACAAAAGGGGGTCCAGTCAGTCAGCTGCTAGTGTGGGGGGAGACTTCAGATTTTATTTTATTTCACAAAAGGCATTGATACATTTTTCCCATCTTCTATTCTAAATACATAATAATGTATGGGTCTGTTACTATTTAAATACAGGGGAGATGAGATTCATTTAATCTTGAAATGCTGGTTTACATTTCTAGATACTGTCAGGATAAAGCCCCCCTTTCTCCCATAAGGCAAGGACTGCAGAGGGAGATGATGCTCATGCAAGAACTTAAAGAGGCTCCTCACTGGTGACAAAGATTGCACTGCAGGGTCCGTTTTGTTGTTTTAAATTTCAGATGAACGTGAGGGTACACATGATTAGATTATAATGTTTGCATTTGTTGGGTAGAGTCCCTGTTGTAGTTGTGTTCCACACACACAAGGTGTGCCATGTACCCTTACTTTGTGCCCATTAGGTGGGAGCTAACCCATCCCTCTCCGTTCTTTCATCTCCCCTCCCCCCAATTTGAATTGTGTTGAGTTTTTCTCTTATGTGTGTGTGTATTTGCTCATCTGCTTGCTTCATATTAGTATTGAGTACATTGGATATTTGCTTTTCCATTCTTGTGATACTTTACTAAAAAGAATATGTTTCAACTCCATCTAGGTTAATACAAAAGATGTAAAGTACCCATATTTTTTGTGGCTGAATAGTATTCCATGGTATACATATACCACAGCTTATTACTGCATTCATGGGTTGATGGGCACTTAGGTTGATTCCACATCTTGGGGATTGTAAATTGAGCTGCAATAAACAATATAATGCAAATGTCCTTGTAATAAAATGATTTTTTTTCTTCTGGGTAGTAATGGGATTATAGGATCCAATGGGAGGTCTAATTTGAGTTCTTTGAGGATTCTCAGCATTTCTCTCCAAAGAGGCTGTGTTAGTTTGCAGTCCCACCAACAGTGTGGAAGTGTTCCCTTCTCTCCAAAAGGTTCTCTTTGTTTTTGCTAAGTTTTCTGGGAAGGGAGTTTCACTTTTCTTCTAAACTTGCATTATCGGTGGGATGAAAATAACTTTTTTAGGACTGGATTTTTGTTGTGTGTTTTTCTCTCCCCTACCACGACTTTCACATTCATTTACTCATTCACTCATTCATTCTTTCATTGTTTTTTCCATCTATTTTTCCTCATGACTCACCTCCTTTCTAGGCACAATAATGAATGAGTTAAGTCTGTCCTCAGGGTTGTGGTTTTGTGAAGAGTGAGGTTAAGAACTGAGCTTGACCTCATAGAATGATGGGGTTGGTAAATATTTGGTTACCATTCTCAGTGTTTAAAATTAATTTGGAACACTATACCTTTGCTGCTTTTGGAATAGGATTAGGTACACTGATTTAGTACTTGTACAATTTTTCTCTCTCAATATTTCAAGACTCTTGTCAGACTCCTGTTTTGGATGAACTTTATTAAACACATGGAATTTTAAGAGTCCTCAGGGAATCTGAATGTAAAAACATCAATTTATATAGTAGTGATTTTTTGCTTGCTCTTTGAGTGATGTTTCTAATTCTTATTAGGGCTTATAACTACCCTTTTGATATACTGAGTGTCTTTCTTTAATGAAAGCCCCATATCCCTGTCTCAGATAATAAATAAATAAAGAAAAGCATACTTGAGAAAACTGGAAGATGGCAGACCAGAAGGATCATTTAACTAAGCTCTCCTAGTATGACTGGGGAGGGAAAAAGAACCCAGCCATACCTGGTATGGGGACCTTACCCAGAGTCATAGCTTGGTATGTACAGGAGACAGCATGTGATCTGGAGAGGTGGAGATCTGACACACTAGGCAAGTGTTTGATAGCCAACGGAAACAGCCAGCCCTGCCACGGAGGTCAGGGATGGGAGGAAGCCTTTCCGCAGTTTTTGGTTCTCAGGGGAAGCCCTGTATTGAGTGGAAAGCTTGGCAGAGTAGGGCAGACAATATACAGCAGCCATAGTTGAGTGCCAGTGTAGTGGATTTGCCATCAGTTTGGTGGGGCAGCCATACTGGGAAGGTCATGGATCCCAGAGGGCTGCCATTGTGGGAAGGTTGTGAGAAGGTCCAGAGGTTGGGTCTCTTACTGGAGGCCTAAGGCATTGCCATCTTTTTCCACCTGCCAGAATCTTGGAACAAGCTGAGTGATTCCTGTACCCCATGGGAACTGTTGTCAGGGGGGCACTGTGTGACCCCTCTGAAAGAGTTTGGAGTGCTTTATAATCCCAACTCAGTGGCATCTAAATGCTGAGGAAACAATCAGGTGATCACTGAGGACTACTAAGTTAGGAAGCAGGATCATGCCTGGGAACTAGAGAGAGGTTACTACCTGTGTTCTCTGGCCCCTAAAAAAAAAAAAAAAAAATCACAGCACCATCTCGTGTTCAGGCAATGTATTACAATATACCTATTGGCAAGTCCACAGTGCAGATTTTTTTTTTTTCTTTTTAGCATTTTTTCTTTTTCTCTTTGCTGCTGAGATTGCTGCTATTTTTGGCTCTTAGAGATTTTGTTGTTGTTGTTGTTGTTTAGAGATTTTTTTTTTGTTTTTGTTTTTTGCTAAAACACCCACAAGGTAAAGGTTTGTTTAGCTCTACTCTTAACTTCCATTTTTATTTTCATCAAGAGCAGGGGATCTTGTATTTTTTGGTTATGGTATTTTAGCCTCATTTATTCTCTCTCTATTTGACTTCACTCCATTCTCCATTTTGATAGAGATTCTTATACTTTTCTCATCATTCCCATATAAGTTGCACATATAACAGCTAAGATTATCTCCTCCTTTTTTCATTTTTTTTGGTCTTTCTTCTTCCTTTCTTTATTCCTCTACCCTGTCTTTTATTTGATACAATTGTATTTTTAATTTCATTTATCTATTCTTATATTATTATTATTATTTCTTGTATGCTTTTTTCTCTGAGTGCTAGGGTGGCGTGACTGTGGTCGGGCAGGGAAGTCACAGCAGTAATCTGGCTCATGGACTCCAAGAGATCATGGTCTAGGGAGACCTTCTACCTTTGGCCCTGGGAAGAAAGTATTGGCAAGTCCACAGTGAAGAATTTTTCTATTTCCTTTTCATTCTTATATAATTTTTTCTTTTTGTTTTTGCTCTTTTCTTTCTCTTTCTATTTTTGGCAGAGGAAGAGTCTGGCTTTGCTCAGGCTGGTAAGGAGCATCCTTATTTTGATGAATGCAGCCAACCCAGCCCCTCAAAATTCTTGAGTTATAGGCATAGCCTTGGCACCATGCCAATCAATATCATTTCTCTTATCATTCTCATTCTCTTTTCCTGTCCTCATTTTCACCTGTTCTTTATTTTTTTTCTTTTATTACCCTTCATTTTCTTTTTTCTATTTCCTTCTTTTTCTTTCTTTTTCTCTTATTTTTCCCTGATTACTCTTTACCCTTACCTTCCTTATAGCCTTACACCAAGAGGCCATTTCAACACCTATGCTCTGAGACAAAGTATTTTGAAGCAAAGGAGGAAGTGAGAATAAAAAAGGAGGACAAGAAGGTGGGAAAAAAAAAAAAAAAAACACATGAGGAGAAAGCAACAGAAAAATTTGGGCACCAGGAGAAACCAAAACAAAACAACTCCTCTAAGGGACCATGAGGCAACTACTAGAGAAGACTTCACCTACAAAGAATCAATGAATTTGACAGAAAGGGTATTTAAAATATGAATGATAAAAACAATAAGGGAATGGACAGGAAAATAGAAAGACAGAACCAAAAGACAGATGAGATATAGAAAGAATATGGTGGAGCTTAAGAAAATGAGGAAGACAATCAGGGAATGCAAAGATGCAGTAGAAAGTATCAAAAATAGGTTAGACTATGAAGAAGAAAAAACCTCACAAGACTTCATGAAGCATTTAAACATATGAATAATAGAGATCCCTAAAGGGGAAGAGGATTGTATCAAAGGAATAGAAGCCTCACTAGAGATGGTCATAAATGAGAACTTCCCAAGTTTTACTAAAGAACTTGACACACTTGACGCTTTATTAAAGAACTTGACACACACATTTTATTCATTTTTTTATTTTATTATCTTTTTATTGTTGAGGATTCATTGAGGGTACAAGAAACCAGGTCACACTGATTGCATTTGTTAGGTAAAGTCCCTCTTACAATTGTGTCTTACTCCCAAGAGGGACACACTCCTTTTAGATAGATATTGAACCCAGGGTCATCTCAACTCAAACAGAGCTTAGCCAAGACACATTGTAATGAACTTGTCCAACATCAATATAAAAGTGAAAAATTCTGCAAGTGGCCAGGAGTAAATGCCAACTGACCTACAGGGGCAGAGACATTAAAATGACAACAGATTTTTCAACTGAAACCTTCTAAGCCAGAAAAGAGTGGTCATCTACCTTCAGCATTCTTTTATTTATTTATTTATTTATTTATTTATTTATTTTTGGCTTTATTTTATTTTGTTGCTTATTTTTTATTTCTTAAAAAAAATTTTTTTTTTTATTGTTAAATCATAGCTGTGTACATTAGTTCAATCACTGTACCCATTCTAAGATGCACCATAGGTGTGGCCCCACCCATTACCCTCCCTCCACCAAAACCTCCCCCCTCCCTTCCTCTTCCTTTCCCCATAGTCTTGTGCTATAGTTGGGTTATAGCCTTCATGTGAAAGCTATAATTTAGCTTCATAGTAGTGTTGAGTACATTGGATATGTTTTCTTCTATTCCTGAGATACTTTGCTAAGAAGAATATGTTCCAGCTCCATCCATGTAAACATGAAAGAGGTAAAGTCTTCATCTTTCTTTAAGGCTGTATAGTATTCCATGGCATACATGTACCACAATTTGCTAGTCCATTCGTGGGTCGATGGGCATTTGGGCTTCTTTCATGACTTAGTACCTTCAGCATTCTTAAATGAAACAATTTTCAGCCCAGAATCTTGTATCCTGTGAACTAAGCTTCAAAACTGATGGAGAAATCAAATCTTTTGCAAATATACAAACACTGGGGAAATTTGCCACAACAAGATCAGCTCTACAGGAAATACTTAGACCTATTCTCAATACTGAATATCACAACGGACCACCAGAAAAGTAAAAACCCACAAGGTAAAGGTCAAACTTAGCTTCCACAATGGCACAAAGGATAAAGCCACACAAAGGACTTTTACAAAGTAAGACAAATAGGATTCCACCATCCTTATCAATTCTCTCAATAAAGGTAAATGGATTGAATTCCCCACTGAAGAGGCACAGGCTGGCTGATTGAATCAAAAAGCACAAGCGATCCATATGCTTGTCTCCAGGAGGCATACCTAGCCCTGAAGGACAAATCAAGACTCAAGGTTAAGGGAAGGAAAACAGTATTTCAAGATAATGGAAATCAGAAGAAAGGAGAGATTATAATTTTATTTATTCTTAGATACAAGTGGATTTAAAGCAACTAAAGTTAAGAAAGACAAAGATGGACACTTCGTACTAGTTAAGGGAACAATACAACAAGAAGACATTTCAATTTTAAATATTTATGTACTCAACTTAAATGGTCCCAGATTTATGAAATAAATCTTGATGGGTCTGAGCAATATGATATCCCATAACACCTTAATAGCCAGTGATTTTAACACTCCTCTGACAGAACTGGACAGATCCTCTCCACAGAAACCAAACAAAGATACAAAAGACATAAACGTGACCCTAGAACAAATGGGATTAATAGACATATATGGAGCACACTATCCCAATGCTAAAGAATATGCATTTTTCTTATGAGCCCATGGAACATACTCCCAAATAGATCATATTGGAGGATACAAATAAAACCTCAGCAAAATTAAAAGAATAGAAATTATACTTTGTATCTTTTCAGACCACAAGGCAATAAAGGTGGAACTCAACTCCAACAAAAACATTCATCCCCACACAAAGGCATGGAAATTAAATAACTTTATACTGAATGGTAGTTGGGTTCAGAAAGAGATGAAAGAAGAAATTGTTGAACTCCTCAAACATAACAACAATGAAGACATAAGTTATCAAAACGCGTGGGATACTGCAAAATCAGTCTTAAGAAGAAAATTTATCATATTAGATGCCTACATTTGAAAAAACAGGAAGAGAGTGCATAAACAAACTCATAAACCATCTTATAGAGCTGAAAAAAGAAGAACAATCTAATCCCAAATCCAGTAGAAGAATAGAAATAACCAAAATTAAATCAGAGATTAACAAGACTGAAATCAAAAGAATCATTCAGGAAATTAACAAAACAAAGTTGTTATTTTTTGAAAAAATAAATAAAGTTGATAAAACTTTGGCCAGATTAACTGGAAACAGAATAGTAAACTCTCTAATAACCTCAATCAGAAATGATAAAGGGGAAATAACAATAGATGACACAGAGATATAAGAGATTATCCATGAGTACTATAAGAAACTTTATGCCCAGAAATTTTACTTTATAGAGGAAATGGATCAATACCTGGAATCACACTTTCTCCCTAGACTTTGCAAAGAAGAAATAGATCTCTTGAACAGACCAATTTCAGCACTGAGATCATAGATACAATAAATATCACTGGGCAAGAGATATGAACAGAACCTTCTCTAAAGAAGACAGATGAATGGATAACCAAAATATGAAAAAATTCTCTTCGTCCCTAATCATCAGAGAAATGCAAATCAAAACCATCCCGAGACAGCACCTAATCCCAATGAGAATGGCCCACATCACAAAGTCTCAAAGCTGCAGATGCTGGTGTGGATGTGGAGAGAAGGGAATACTTTTATACTGCTGGTGGGATTGCAAACTAATATAACCATTTTGGAAAGAAGATGGAGAACCTTCAAAGAACTCAAATTAGACCTCCCTTTTGATCCTGCAATACCATTACTGGGCATCTACCCAGAAGAAAAAAAAATCCTTTTATCAGAAGAACATTTGTAATAGACTGTTTAATCATAGCCAAAGCATGGAAACAACCTAAATTCCCACCAACCTAGGAATGGATTAACAAGCAGTGGTATATGTATACCATGGAATACTATTCAGTCACCAAAAAAGATGGAAACTTTACATCTTTTGTATTAACTGGGTGGAACACATTATTCTTAGTAAAGCATCACAAGAACGGAGAAGCTAGAATCCAATGTACTCAAGTGTAATATGAAGGTGGTAGATGTCCTAATACATGATGGAGGGGTAGGGGAATGAGGGAATGAGGAAAGCGGAGAAGGGAGGAGTTTTGGGGGGGGTTCAAGGTGTATTGCACAGCTCTTGGAGGCTGGACACAATTATAAAAAGAACTTTACCCAATAAATGCAATTAGTGTGACCTAATTCTTTGTACCCTCAATGAATCCCAAAAACAAACAAACAAAAAAAAAAAAACAAAAAAAACAAACAAAAAAAAGCACACTTGATTCTATGAAAAAACTTTTCAACAAATATAGCATATTGTCAAACTTAAGGAAACGCTGTAAGGATCAAATTTCTTAGTATACTAAACATTAGCTGGGGAAATCAATGAATGTACCACAAGAAAAAAATCCTGCTTTGGCAAGTTGGCCCTAATTCACATCCTCTGTTTCCTGTTCAGTCCCTCAAGGAACTGACCTGGGGAAGTTGGTGACCCCAGCCCTACCTCTGAGCACTGTTTTTCTTGTTTGCAATCCTCAGAGGAATATCCCCAGTACCTATGGATGCAGTGGGGTATTCCACATAAGAATAAATGTGGTGATATGTTATCCTTGAGTTTGTTTCTAGAATTTTCTCTTATGTAAGAAAATATTCATTGACTAGAAAGTTGTTCAAGAGAAGGGACAGCAATTTTCATTTATTTTCTATCTCATTTAATAAATTCCAAAGAGAAGATTTTTAAAAAGGCAAAGTCTTTAATATTCAGACAAATGCTTTTGCATTTAATTTGCCTGTCTTTTTCCTATTTCCATTCTTTTTCTTTCCCTTAAATCTTGGGAATTTATGCTCAAGTCAAAATTTTACCAGCTCAGTTATCAAGAACATTAGGTAACTTAATTAAAAGTTTGAAAATACATACTTTAAAAAGTTGTGAAAGCCAGCAACTCTTCCCCAGTTAAACGGCATTTTAAAATCACCAACAAGATGTAGGCCTAGAGTTATTTGCACCTTTGACCAATTTTCTTTCTATTTCCTTAGAAGTGGGTGTCAGACTTATTATAATGCCTTTAAAAGGTTGATAATAATTGATATTTGATAGTAAAAATAAACCTAGTAAGCAATCTCATTTTACTCAGAAAATAATAATTGTCCTGAAATTCAATTTAATGCCATCATTATAGTCACAAGACTTTATTTGAAATTGTTGACTCAATAAAAATTAAGATTTCACTTTCATACACTCATTATTTCTTACTTTTAAAAAAGAAAACAAAAGCTCTACTCAAATATAATGAAGCTATTACAGAAGAAATGGGGGTAATCAATTTCTAATATATAAAACCATGGCAATGAAATGAGCTATAATTTAAATAAGAGCATCTTCTGTTAGGTCTGCAAAAATGTGAAGAATGCATTTTACTAGCATCCCATTTCTCTCGCAGCCAGAAAGATGGGGCTAATGAACAGACTAGAAAGGTTAATAACAATCTCATTCTTTTCTACCACTTACACCCTCAAAACATATAATCATATTTGGATAAAGTCTTCTTGTCTCTTGAAAAAACAATTTCAAAGTAACTTTAGGAAATAAATCAGTTTCCTCAGACAATAAAATAGTATGTTATATCTGAGTACCTCCCAGTGGCATTGAAAATATAAAAAAAAAAAAATTAAAAAGGAAATGGTACGATTTGGTTTAAAAAAATGGCACTCCATAGCCTGGCGTAATTTTATATGGTTTGATTTGTACCAATGAAAAATCTGTGTTACTTAGTATTTATAATCTCTGAACCTAAGTTTCATCATGTGAATAAAAGAAGTTTTAAGTATCAGATCAATAATACATAGGACTAAAAATGTTATTACGGTTATTACTGATGTGAATGAGATTGTCCAGGAGCTCAAACACAATGCATTTTAGAAACAAATTTGTTTGGGGGGCAGAGATAAGAGATCACGATTGTTTTATGCACATTTGGGGGCCTTCTCTAGAACATTTCCTATAGCAATTATTCCAAACATCCCCTTCTCATTAGCTTTCAATTGCATATTTCTTTCATGTTCTCAGCAAATCACCTTCACTTCTTTATTAGAAAAAATATAAATTATTTGGTTATGAGGTTACTAAATTTTTCCCCACTTTATTCTCAGAAAACTTAATGTTTGACATCTTTCTGGTCTTTTTTCTTCAAAAAAAAAAAAAAAAAAAAATCACCATTCCAAGTAAGAATGAGACCATGTTTCTACCAAAAAGAGAAAAACTAGCCAGCGTGGTGGTGGGTGCCTGTATTCCCAGCTACTGGGGAGGCTGAAGAAGAAGGATCGTTTGAACCCAGGAGTTTGAGGTTGCTGTGAGCTATGATGATGCCACTGCACTCTACCCAGGGTGACAGAGTGAGACTCTGCCTCAGGAAAAAAAAAAAGAAAAAAAAAAAAAAAAAAATCAGAGTAATGCGGAGGAAAGAGGAGACATTTTAGAGCCTGGTAAACTTGGGTATTTTTGAGTTGATAATTCAATGCTGTAAGCTCCAATTTTCTTAACTTTAAAATGGGCATAATGACACCTACAGGCTACTGTGAGAGGTCTTGTATGATTGTTTAAGTTCACGCAAAATAGGAACTAACTCTTAGGAAAATAAAACATTCCCTCCTTTTCTTTAATGTGCAAATCTCCCCATTTCTTTCCCCTTCTTTCTTTCTTTGGTATCTTCGTCTTGGCCTTCAGTTCCTCAAGGGCCTTTTTCCATCTTTCCAACATCCTCCTCTTCATTTGATCTTGCTGACTTGATCAAAAACCATCATGGTGTTTTGCTGCTTCCCTCTCTAGCATGTCAACAGCCGTTGACTCCATATATCTGCCCCCATCCCCCATTTTCTTTTAATTTCCTGCAATTTGTCTTCTTTCCAGGAATGCCTCAGAAACTGCACTTTCAAAGGTTTCTAACAACCTATTAAAAGCCAAATTCAATGTCTTTTTCTCTGCCCTCTTTCTCTTTAATATCCGTGGGAGGAGAGCACTTATCTTCTGGGAGAAATCTTATTTATTGACAAATAAGTGACTCCCTTGGAATTTGTGGCTATTCCAGACAATGCAAAAGATAGATATGTGTGTGTGTGTTTATGTGCTATTACAATTGCAATTTCTGTCAAAAAAGTTCTTGGAGGGAAAGTGAGCATGCATTTTAGTGTACAGCAGTGGTTCTCAACCTTCCTAATGCCATGACCCTTTAATACAGTTCTTCATGTTGTGGTAACCCCAAACCACAAAATTATTTTCATTGCTACTTCATAACTGTAATTTTGCTACTGGTATGAATCATAATGTAAATATCTGATATGCAGGATGTATTTTCATTGTTACAAAGGGGTTGCAATTCACAGATTGAGAACCGCTGGTGTAGAGTATGCACTGCACCAGCACTGTCATTTCTTAGATGACTTAATTCCTCAAATAAATTCTATTTAATTATAACAGTGATAAGTATGTTTTCCTTGAGAAGGGACAAATACAGCAGTTTTTTGTTTGTTTGTTTTTTTAATTTTACCTTTCCTTCTTGTCCTGTCATATAGTCTTGGTTCATTAACTGGAATATTCAGGTTAAGAATTTGGAAACTTGGCAGGGCAAGGTGGCTCATATCTATAATCCTAGTGCTCTAGGGAGCCGAGCCGGGTGATCGCTTGAATTCAGGAGTTCAAGGCCAGTGTGAGCAAGAGTGAGACCCCATCTTTACTAAAAACAGAAAAACTAGCTGGGCGAGGTGGTGGGTGCCCATGGTCCCACCTATTGGGGAGGTCAAGACAAGAGGATCACTTGAGCGAGCCCAGGAGTTAGAGGTTGCTGTGAACTAGGACATCACAGCATTCTAGCCTGGGCAACAGAATGAAACTCTGTGAGAAGAGAGGAGAGGAGAGGCGAGGAGAGGGGAAGGGAGGAGAGGGGAGGGGAGGGGAGGGGAGAGGAGAGGAGAGGAGAGGAGAGGGGAGGAAAAGAGAAGAGAAAAGAAATTGGGAACTTGGGCAGCACCTGTGGCTCAGAGGGTAGGGCGCTGGTTCTATATACCGAGGGTGGTGGGTTCGAACCTGGCCCCAACCAAACTGCAATGAAAAAATAGCCGGGAGTTGTTGCAGGTGCCTATAGTTCCAGCTACTCGGGAGGCTGAGGCAAGAGGATCACCCAAGCCCAGGAGTTGGAGCTATGATGCTGCCACAATACTCTACTGAGGGCTGTCTCAAAAAAAAAAAAAAAAAAAAAAAAGAAAAAGAAAAAGAAAAGAAAAAGAAAAAGAAAGAAATTGGTAACTTTGAACTTGGCTTGGCAATAAAGCTTTGCTTATCACAGCTCAGGCTTCTGCAGGGTGCAAGGTTGCTCTGGGAAAGGAGGGATCTACTTGGGCTCTTGCATGTCTGTGCCTTGTCCATTTCTTCCTTTCTTCCATAGCTAAATGGACCTTCCACTGGTACAACCCAGGGAGGGAGGAGGCGGAGTTAGCAGTACAGAAAGGCTCCCCTGTCCCATCACCAGTTGTCTGCCATTTTCTCACCCAGTCTAGACCCTTCCAGGCTAGCACCAGGCTCCTGGCAGCCAGCCCACTCTCGATAAGCAGAAGGCCAGGTGGACAGAGCACCCTCTCCGTAGCAGGCGCACAGGGGCTGGCAACCGAGTGATGGCTCTTCCTGTGGAGGTAATGTCACTGTTACTTTCCTCATTCTGAGAAGGTTGGGAGATTGAGATTTAATCCTACATCTGGCTGATGTCAAAACATGTATCTCTACACTACTGTGTATCTCTTTTCTGCATTTATGTGCTATCTCCCAGCTTCTCAAAAAACGCCCCAAGATCACAGGCAGTAAAACTTTAAGTAAAGATATAGTTTACAATTTGTGTTTAAAGTATTACCACATCTCCAGAACAGAACCATGGATGTTGACAAATTAACAGAAAATATGTAAATCTGGGTAATTACAAAGTTACTTCATCTGTCTGTATATAAAAGAAAGAAGAATGAACAGATGTGACTTCTGCCCAGGAGAGGTTGTGGACCTCTGATTTCTCATTCATTCATTGAATCATTCAGTGATACTAATTGAGCACCCTGCCATAGCCATGAATAAGAAAGATAGACTCTATCATTGAGTTTATTCTTCTGCTGGGAGAGATGAATGCATACAAGAGAATTTCAAGTTGTAATGAAGTCAGAACTCTGAATCAAGGCAATGGGATCAGATGTGACTAGGATGTTAAAGTAAGTTTGAGCTCACATGGGAAGGGAGACATATGTCAGGCTGAGAATCTGCAGTCAAGGGTGCAGGGTGAGCTGTATTTGGGACTGGAGGCCATGTGGATTTTCTAGAAGTTGTTGGACATTGATTTCAGGGCTCTGGGCTGTAGATGGTCCATGGTGGAGCCTTGGCTTTAGCCTTATGGATGGATGCCTGTGTTGGTCTCCATTGTCTTCATCAGGGCTTTCTGTCTAAAGTCCCTGAGGGTTGTGGAGGTGTCAGACATCCTTTCCCCTGGTCATCCCACCTAGCACACAGAATGGCCACCCCATGGACCCCAACCAATTTTTGGGGGGGCTTCGGGCTAGGTTTGAACCCACCACCTCCGGCATGTGGGGCTGGCACCCTACTCCTTTGAGCCACAGGCACTACCCAGACCCCAACCACTTTTTTATTGTCTAAGCAAAATGCTAATTTTTCTCCATGTTCTCCTGCAACAATTCAGAAAAGTTTTCAGGGCAGATACTAACACTCCGTGTTGCAGATTGTAATCCATCACTTAAAGATGGCAGAGGGACAGGCTTTCCGTGACTGGATTCTTGCTTCCACTTGCTTATTATGTCATAGGTAGTGTCTACAAAAATATTTTTTACATATTATAGCATGCAACATTGTAAGCTGGACCCCCAATATTCCTGACTCCCTAGAACCTCTTCCAGTTAATTCAATCAAATGTTAATCTAGCTACTGCTGTGAGGGAGTTTGCTGATATAATCAAGGCTACAAATCAGTTGATTGTAAGACTGAGAAATTGTCTGGGTAAGCCTGACTAAATCACACAGACATTTAAAAAAAGCGACTGTTCTCTGGTTGACCACAGAGAGAAAGTCGGAGAAATGTGCTTAGGCTGGTGTGGAAGAAGGCGAGGAAATAAGTCCCATCAGTGCCAGTGGGGTTGGCGAAGGCACTCACGCCTCTGCCGAGCCTTGATTTTGGCCTGGTGAGATCTGGAGTGAAAAATCCAGCCCCACTATGCCTAAACTTACGACCTCAGAAACTATGGGGGAATTCATTTGCATTGTTTTAAGGCACTATGAGTGGTCATTTGTTACTCAGCAAACCAAAAACTAAAATACATACACCATCATTCACAGATTTTGAGGGCTTGGATGCCACTAGTAAAACTACTGTGGCTTTTGAAGATGGGGTTCCAAGACAAGCATCCAACTTGGTAATCTGTCAGATAAAATCAATGATGTGGTCATCTTTGGACAGCACATGGATCCCTTTCAGACTCATTCTTTTTGGTCTTTATTTAATTTTTATTTTTTGAGTCAAACTCTCACTCTGTCACCCAGGCTAGAGATCTGTAGTGTCATAGCTCACAGCAACTTTAAACTCCTGGGCTTAAGTGACCGTCTTGCCTCAGCCTCCCCAGTTGCTGGGATTATAGGTGCCCGCCACAACACCCGGCTAGTTTTTCTATTTTTAATAGAGACAGGGTCTTGCTCTTGCTCAGGCTGGTCTCAAACTCCTAAGCTTTAGCAAGCCTCCAGCCTTGGCCTCCCACAGTGCTAGGATTATAGGCATGAGCCACTGGTCTGGCCAGACTCATTCTTAATCTTTTTATATTTCCTTTATCACTACAAATATCTGAATCAAATAAGATCACTCTATTATAAATAAGGTACTTTTTCTGATTTCATAGCAGATCCCCTTAGTATTAGGATATGTGTATTGTAAGGACCACACATATGTGCTCTCAAGGTCAAACAAGGCTCTATTTAAACATTGACAAAGTAACACCCATAGCATTGTCCAGAAAAATGTTATCTTTCAGCATATAAAATATAATATTGCAGCACAAGCATCCATTTCTCGATAACCTGCACAATTAAAAGCTTTTAGCTTGATAACCTGTAGCAAATAAAAATATTGAATGATTTTGAGAATTCTGAGAGTGATAAAGTAACAAGTAAAAATATTAAATAATTCTTATAAAGGAGAAGCATGAAATACACCAATTCTCTCATCATTATTGGCCGTCATGGCACAATGTTAAATGGCAGTTTGGCCAAGATGAAGTTAATTTGATCAGGGGAGTGTACCAGCCTCATACGGAAAAACCCTAGATTTCACTGAACAATCAGATGTAGTATTTGCAGCATCATCAGGGTGCTGAAATGTAAAGAGTATGTCTTACACTAATGTTTGTTCTAGTGGATCTGCAAGGAGCTTCCATAGAATGTTGACAATATACTGAGTATTATTGCCAGGAAACAGCACCTTTCTGAAGGTTTTCCTGAGATGCTTTCAGTAGCAGAGATGTGTAAGAAGACATGAGCTCCTGTCTTTGCTGTAACAATTGGGAAGCAGCTATGAAAATGTGGAAAACATCTTTTGGGTGATGGTTGGCTGAGCCTTGTTAATATCAGATTAAGGAAGCAAGGCTGGACATGGTGGCTCACACCTGTAATCCTAGCACTCTGGGAGGCCAAGGCACGTGGATTGCTTGAGCTTAGGAGTTGGAGACAAGCCTGAGAAAGAGCAAGACCGAGTCTTTAAAAATAACCGGGTATAATGGTAGGAGCCTTTACTCCCAGCTACTCAGGAGGCTGAGGTATGGGGATTGCTTGAGCTCAAGAGTTTGAGGTTGCTGTGAGCTATGGTGCCGTGGCACTTTACCAAAGGTGACAGAGTGAGACTGTCTCAAAAAAAAAAAAAAAAGAAAGAAAGAAAGAAAGAAAGAAAGAAAGAAAGAAAGAAAGAAAGAGAGAAAGAAAAAGAAAAGAAAGAAAAACAAACAAGCAAAAAGAATAAGGAAGCAGACCATGGACAATCACCAGTCAAGGAAGCAGGCCAGACAGATGACCCAGACCTGAAATGAATAGCTTTCAAAGTAATCTGTACTGCAATACAGTGCTTGAACAGAGCAGATATAAAATTCAGATTATAAAGCTCAGTCATAAAATACATGAGGGTATTTTTTTGTTTTTGTTTTTTTTTTTTTGCTTTTTTTTGAGACAGAGTCTCACTCTGTCACCCTGAATAAAGTGTCATGGCCTCATAGCTCACAGCAATCTCAAACTCTTGAGTTCAAGTGATCCTCCTGCCTCAGTTTCCCAAGTAGCAGGGAATATAGGTGCCTGACACAAGGCCTGGCTATTTTTTTTAGAGACAGGGTCTAGGTCTTGCTCAGGCTGCTCTCTAACTGCTGAGCTCAAGTAATCCACTGCCTCAGCCTCCCAGAGTGCTGGGGTCACAGGTCTGAGCCACAGCACTGGCCTTATGAGGGCATTTTATTGATCATCCAATACAACTGATGTCCTGATGAATGTTGAAATTTCCAGGTCTTGACTACACACTTAGAGTGCACACCCTAGTACCCATTCTTGACTGTGGTTTAATCTAGAAAACAAAATGCTAAATGTAAAGCTTTATTCAAACCTAAATTCTAATTTTATATAATTGTACTGGTCCATTTTCTCTAACAAGGCACTTGGACCTTTCATTTTTGTACTTTGCTGAAAAGTGCCTTGGATGTGTTTGCATCTATGGACATTTATTTGTATTGTGCTCAGAGGAATCGTATTCTCTGCAGACAGCAAGCACGGTCAGTGAGATGAACGAGTTTCTCCAACTCATTTAGTGCCTTGTCTATAATAGTCTCATTACCAGGTCCCCATGTGACTTGGCCACTTTTCATCAGGGGCACCCTCAGGACTGAATAAGCAAGGAGCAAGTACAGCCACGTGCCTCGGCACTCCACGTTGGTACCTGATGCTCCTGGCAGGCTGTGGCGGACAGGCGATCTTCCTGCATAGGGCTCTTGACATACCTTTTCTAAAAACGTCGTTTGAAAATGCACTCCTACATTGTAGCTGAAAGACCCAGGAGCTGGAAAAGGGCAAAGCTAAACTCAAAAATCTAGTCCCATTCTGACCTTTAGGATTGCCTCTGTATTTCCAAACTGGTTAACTCTATTCCCTTTTCTGCCTGAACATTCTGATGGAAAGCCTTTTGGCTGGCTTCCTGTTCTTTGCGTGCACTGCCTAAGGGAGCATATACTGACCTAGGCAAAGAGCAATTGAAAGAGCAAACCTGAGATGAGGTTCTGTGTTTCAGTTACCAAAAAGAAGGGCTTCATTTAGTTGGATTCACTAGAATGATTTTCCCAGAAATTCAAAAGCTTTTCTTGTATAAAAATTCAAGCCCAGAGATTCTCTTGCCACAAACAGTAACAATACGGATTTTCACACCTCTTATGGAGAGATACACATCTAATCAGATACATCAGGTTGAACCAGCTACTCCCTGAGTATACACAAGCTACATTTAAATGGAAGAATTGTTTGCTAGAATTATCTAGCAGTCACATTTGGCCACAACACCATTTGATCATTTCACATGTCATGGTGGTGGAGCTCACTTGCGCAGTAATGGTTCCTGGCCCACACACCCACACAGGGATTGAGACAGCCTTGATGTCATATCACGGATGTGCTCTAAGGCTCCTATAATCCTATTAAAACTACAAGCAGATTTGTGTATCTATGTGCAAACATGAAATTTCTGAGTGCTTAGTTTTCATCAAATTCTCAAGCTTGACAATTGACCTTAAATATACAAATATTTTCTAATTTTTTATGAATATAAATGCAGGTAAAATTACATGATTTTGCAGCTAGTCTTTTAGTTTCCCTCTAATCTTTCAACCTTTTTCTGTATTATCCTCTTAAACCTTCTACCATTCGTCTATTTTTTTTTTTTTTGAGACAAAGCTCAGTCATAAAATACATGAGGGTATTTTTTGGGGGTTTTTTTTTGTTTGTTTGTTTTTGCTTTTTTTTGAGACAGAGTCTCACTCTGTCACCCTGAATAAAGTGTCATGGCCTCATAGCTCACAGCAATCACAAACTCTTGAGTTCAAGTGATCCTCCTATCTCAGTTTCCCAAGTAGCAGGGAATACAGGTGCATGACACAAGGCCTGGCTATTTTTTTTAGATAAAAAACAGGGTCTAGGTCTAGCTCAGGCTGCTCTCTAACTGCTGAGCTCAAGTAATCCACTACCTCAGCCTCCCAGAGTGCTGGGGTCACAGGTCTGAGCCACAGCACCGGCCTTATGAGGGCATTTTATTGAGAGAGAGCTATGGTGTCATAGCTCACAGCAACCTTAAACTGCTGGGCTCAAGCTATCCTCCTGCCTCAGCCTCCCCAGTAGCTGGGACTACAGGCACCTGCCATAACGCCCAGCTAGTTTTTCTATTTTTAGTAGAGACGGGGTCTTGCTCTTGCTAAGGCTGGTCTGGAACCCCTGAGCTCCAGGGATCCTACCACCTCAGCCTACCAGAGTGCTGGGATTACAGGCATGAGCCAGCAAACGTGGCCCCTAGTATTCTAGGTAATTCATAGGAAAGAAGTGATGAATTTCATTCTGTACTTTTCTCAACATTCATAATATCACGTGTAAAATTTGCATATTTGTATATATGAATGTATATTCGTATATTTGAATTTATAGAATACTTTTGGCTATTGTTTAAAAATTTGTATTATATAATACATCATCGATGTACTTTATTTTTCTAATTCAGTAATCTATAATGGGGATCTTCTGAGTAAATTGGTATAGAAGCTAGTTTATTCTTTTTATTGCCTGCATGGGATTTAAGGCAGTGATGTGATGTTACAGTTTTCTGCCACTTAACAATGGAGATAGATTCTTAGAAATGCATTGTTAGGCAACTTCGTTGTTGTGTGAACACCACAGACTGCACTTAAACAAACCTAGACGGTACAGTCCACTGCCCACCTGGGTAGATGGTACAGCCTAATACGCCTAGGATACAAACCTATATAGCAGGTCACTGTAATGAACACTACAGGCAACTGTAACACACCTACATTGCCAGGGAAAGCATGTTTTAAAATTTACTAGATGCTCTCAGATGTAAAGCTAAGAGCATATTTCCACAGCAGTATATGAAAGTGCCCTTTCACCTTCCCACAATAGGTTTAATGATCCTTTTAAGTTTTTATGTGCCTGGGATCTATAAAGTAATATTCCATTGTTAATTGAATTTGCATTTCCTAACTACTAGTGGGTTTAATCATCTTGTAAAAGATCTATTGGCCATTTGGAATTGCCTTTCTAGGACTCCTCTCCTCTCCTCTCCTCTCCTCTCCTCTCCTCTCCTCTCCTCTCCTCTCCTCTCCTCTCCTCCTCTTCTCTTCCTTTTTCTCCCTGGGTAGAGTGTTGTGGCATCATAGCTCACAGTAACCTCAAACTCCTGGTCTCAAGTGATCCTCCTGCCTCAGCCTCCCAAGTAGCTGGGACTATAAGCACCTGCCACATCATGTAGCTAATTCTACTTTTAGTAGAGACAGAGTCTTGCACTTGTGCAGGAGGGTCTCAAACTCCTGAGCTCAAGTGATCCACCCGCCTTGGCCTCCCAGAGTGCTGGGAGTACAAGTGTGAGCCACTGCTGTAGGACTTTTCTTTGTATACCCTTTGCCAATTTTCCTATTGGTTTCTATTGTCTTTTTAATATTAATTTTAGAGGACTTTACTTATCATAGCTTATTAACCATTTAGTTATCAGCAGAAAATAACTATGAAAATTATATTTCAAATATTTTTAATTGTTATGATGTCTTTGGTACAATTTTGTTTTTTGAAAATAGAATTGTTGTGTCTGTCTTTTACTGGGATTTTTTAGTTCAAAAAAGTCTTCTCCATTCCATGGAGTGTTTTTATCACAGATCTTCAAGATCTGTGCAAGTCTTTATAGAAAATACTTGGAGAGTGAAAGTTTAGGTGAGGACACTTTCTACCTATTTATCATAAAGGATTACTTTTAAAAGAAGTCATTTTATTAAAGAGTAGTAACAACTTGAAAACAGTTTTATCCCAAATTTACTACCAAAGTAGAAAAATGTACTACAGAAAGCTTAGGTATGCTCTAGGGCAGGGGTGGCGAACAAGTTCGTCTACGTGCTCGGAGATCGCTCCTCAGAGGTCCCTCCTCAGAAGCAGCATAACAAAATCCAAACTTGGCAAAGAGCCACAGTATACAAAATAATGATAAGAGACAAAGAGCCGAAATTCATTTTGGCCGGGAGCCGCATGCGGCTCTAGCTGCGTGTTCGCCACCCCTGTTAAATCTTCTGATGGGACTCTCAAAGGCAGCCCCTCCACTGTCAGTATCAGAGACACCAAACCCTGCCAGGTGGCAGATAATGCTGCCAAAATTATACCCTATGGCCCAGAGAAGATTCGCTCTCACGATATTCACTAGCCACCAGCTTATTACATAAGGCATAGTTCACAATGATCAGGGCTGAAAACGGCGTTTCATCCCAGGACCACTTCAGGAAACACAGCCAAAGAGGGCAGATTACAACAGCCAGACCGCTCCAATTTTGCTTAAACAGTGTGTCAATACACTGACTAATTACTATCTAAATCTTCTGAGGGGACTCTCAAAGGCAGCCCCTCCACTGTGAGTTCAAAATTCAGAAACACCAAACCCAGCCAGGTGGCAGATAACGCTGCCAAAATTATACCCCATCTCCCAGAGAAGATACACTCTCAAGATATTCACTAGCCACCAGCTTATTACATAAGGCATAGTTCACAATGATCAGGGCTGAAAACGGCGTTTCATCCCAGGACCACTTTAAGAAATACACAACCAAACAGCCAGACCGCTCCAATTTTGCTTAAACCGTGTCAATACACTGACTAATCACTTTCTAAATCTTCTGACGGGACTCTCAAAGGCAGCCCCTCCACTGTCAGTATCAGAGACACCAAACCCTGCTTGGTGGCAGATAATGCTGCCAAAATTATACCCCATGGCCCAGAGAAGATTCGCTCTCAAGATATTCACTAACCACCAGCTTATTATATAAGGCATAGTTCACAATGATCAGGGCTGAAAACGGCATTTCATCCCAGGACCACTTCACGAAATACACAACCAAACAGCCAGACCGCTCCAATTTTGCTAAACAAACGCCGCCAAAATTGTACAACCAGCATTTGGTACAGGCTCTCAAAACTGCAGCTAGCCCATTCCACGCTGTATAAAACACTGCACAGAAAATCTGCTTAGCAAATCTCTCTGTAAACCTTAAACCAGTTTGTTGCTTTACGTTATAAAACCCCACAGCAGGACGGCGCCTGCGGCTCAAAGGAGTGGGGCGCCAGCTCCATACACCAGAGGTGACCGGTTCAAACTCGGCCCCCCAAACTGAACCAAACAAACAAACCCCTTGGTAGTCCGAACTCAGGAAGAGCAGGGTAGAGAAGAGAGAGAAGCAATCCTACTCAGACTAAAGCGAGCCTTACTATCAAATGACCACACAGTAGGTAAGCTGCAAAACACCTCTACATTTTTATTTCCTTCCTCCCCAGCTATGAATTTACAACAAAACATCAAGACCGCACGCTCCATCTTTAATTAAATGCAGTTACCGCCAAAGCCTCAACACCTATCTCCAGATCTCACAAGATTTTACATGAATCAAGTCGCGAGTTTAAACTCAAAACTCTACAAAAGTCAAAGTCTGGGTCCTTTCCCGCCCTCCCTCTCACATTCACCAAAAGAAAAGCTGAGAAAGGATCAACTCATCCCACAAAGTCAGCACCAAGCACCTAATAAATTGCCAAATCTCCAAAGCCAACACAAGCTGTCCTCCCTGGAGCGGCCCTGGGAACCACTCCCAAACACACAAAATCATTCATAAAACGCCGCTGCAATTTACATGCGGCTTCTCAACTCGATCAACCGCACAAAGCAAATCCACTCCCCCCCCCCCCCCAGGAAATCCAAATCAATCAACAGAAAAGTCCTTCACACTGATACTAAGACGCACAACAGAAGCTAAAAAGTTCAAAATGAGGAAAAAACATAGTTGGATAGACCTGCTCCGACGCTGCAGCCTGACACATCATCCTCTGGTAACGCCAACTTCCCAACTGCACTGAAGCTAGAACCGTTATGGCTTTTATAGTGCTCTGAAACGGTTTTTCAGCCAGAAACTGTGCCTCTCACCTCGCGCGCACCTGTCGTGAGTCCAAGGGATGGCCTTGACCACCACGGCGTAAATCAGGGAGCGCGCGCTACACGCTAGTTCCCACGAGCGCGCTGTGGGTGGAAGGACGGCTCCGCTGACCAATTGGTGATCGCCTCAGGCTGTTGACAGTGATGTGGGAGGGGCGTTGCTAGAGAGACAGCTGCTGTGGGGCGTGCCTTGCTTGGATGGGAACTGGGCTCTAGACCAGAGAAGCTCACGTGTCACACGCACAAAAAGAGTTTCTGCGGCTGCGCAGGAAGGCCAGCGCACGTGAACCTTTCTGCAGTGGAGGGTGTGACCGTTGGCACGTGTCCTCCTTACCGTTGTGATCCTGCTCCACCTCCCTCTCCCAGTGACGCAAGAGTGTCCTCGATGTTGACAGGGTTCATAGTATGAATGCCAGTGCTTGACTTTGGAGAGGGTAGTGGTTAGCAGTTACTCTGAACGTGGTGATTTGGTAGGAATATATAGGGAAAGTTACTTCCAGTCACCAACAACCACAGGTTGTAGTGGAGAACTAATATAGACCCTCGAGCCAGATTTGGTGGGTTTGAACCCCTTCTCCAACAGTCGTTTTATGGCTTGGGGCAAGTGAAGAAACTGCTCTGGGCTTCAGTTTCCCCATCTGTAAAAAGGGCACAATATGGGGGACACCACGCATATGAGTTAGTGTATGCAAAGCACTTCAAGTACACGCTTGGCATTGAAGTTTGCTATATAATATAAAGGCTACATGACATTATCAGATGGCGTATTGTTTTACATGTATCAAAGCTATGCATCTTGGGAAGGAGGCAGTCTGAACAATTATCCGAAGCAAAGCGGGCAAATATTCCAAAGTAAAGCCATAAATGGCTCCTAGCCAAGAGAGGAGCTACAATAGTAATAGGTATAGTACTTTTGCCCATAAATACTTTGTGAAACCTCAAGAATGAGAAACTGGTTGTTTAATTGCAGTCACGTTTATTTGCAGTTTCTATACACACTTTCTAGGTAATCAAACTTTTCTGATACATTTTTTTGAGGGGTTCACAATGAAACTGTCACCGTTTTTACTAAAAATAAATACAAGACTTAAAAGTGTTGCACAGCTCTAAAATATACAAAGGCTTGGATTGAATGTAAACGTTGAAAACATCTTACAAAAGAAACCATCTTTCCAACAATTTAAAAAGTTCGTATTTACAAATATTACAAAAATACAAAATGGATGCAAGTCCATAAACCATTGTCGTTTCGGCCAGCATGAACTGTTTCTAGTACCAAAATAATTACACTGTGACCTTCTTCATTGTTTTAAATCTTGGTTATGATCTAGTTCTTTTAAGTGCTACCACTGTAGCAAACATACTCACTGACCTTTGGCAAGAGCAAACAGCATGTTTTGTTTGCTACAACTAGTTCATGACCTCTACTTAGCCAAAAATAAACCAAAATTTAAAAAAATCAAAGCAGAATCAAAGGAAAAAAATCCCCCCCACAACATAGACATGATAGACATGTTGTATAAACATAAAAGAAAAAAAATAGCATCAGTGCAAACAACAGAAGAAAAGTTCAGATTGATGTTCTTCACTATACCTAATGTGTGTACCCTGCTTCCAGACGGCAGTGATGTTAAAGACAGCCCTAAATCTTGGTCTTTTTTTGCTATATATAAAACCATGTAGGATATTTCAGATTATTAAGGAATTTCTTGCTTTTTTCTCAGTTTGTTGCTTAATACTATTTTCCACAGTGAATTTAAATTCCATCTCTATTTGGGTTTTTTAAAATCTATGAAATATAAAATAGAGAAACTCTGCTATAGATTTTTAGAGTAAACAAAATAAGTAAAACTATATTATAAGGGTTAATTCTGTGATCATTACATATAGAAGGTATCTTATTGCCTCACAATTCAAGTCAATATGTATTTTAAAATATATATGGTACCATTACTTAAATTAATGTCAATAATAAAAAGGTGACATTTTTATTAAAGCCAATTCATGTATTGTCTATTCAAGATTTAGAATCATTTTTAAAGCCCACATACCTTTCTTTATGCTTAAAAAACCCCTAACTACACAAAAGCCATACTGCAAACGAACTGCTTTTATGAAAATTACAAAAGATCACCTACAGTGACTGGAAATGACAGTTTCTTATCATATTTGTCTAAAAACTTTACTTTTAAAATTTTGCAAAGTGTACTTTTCAAAGCATGAATCAGATTTATTCATGTTCCCATGTGGTGTCAAACCATGGTAGTTTTCTTAACTAATGGGTTCCAATGAGAAGTGATGGTCCGTATTTTCAAACCCCAAAACATTTTTCTTTCAATAAAAAGTATAACACTTCGTAAATGTTCAAACCCTTTACCAGGTAGCTTATCTATCCCCAGCACCCGTGCACACATGCACGCACAAGGGAACACACACACACACACACACACACACTTTCTCTTTTTCTGTCACTCTCTCCCTCCTCCTCTACCCCTCCACCCCCAGCACCCAAATTACATACAAGGATGACAAGAAATTTAGTAACACAATTTGGTAGTGAAAACAAATAGAAGAAAACCAGACTTTTTTTTCTTTTCAAACAAATGAAACACCAACAGCAATCAAATTCTCTAAATTCTTAATCTGTAGCATTTTAGAAAGTATTTCTATTGAAAGACAGTATTTTCCTAGACCAGGCTTCCTCCTTCATTTTGCATGAATTAATCCCAAACCCCAAACCCCTTTCACACCTCCTACTTTCCCAACTACCACTTGCAGAAGCTTAAAGCCAGCTGCTTGTCAGTTTCTTGGTAACCTTTGTATGTTCTATCATTCTAATCACATTCTAGTCTTTTATACGTCAGATCCCTTCTTAATTCTCTCTACTTTCTAGCTCTTCCATTCAAAACCTATTCTAAGTATGTTTCTGACATTTGATTCTAAACAGCATTAGTTCATGTTACAATCCAAGGTATAAAAACCACTTGGCAGATTTCAACTTGTAGCTCTTTTTTTTTTTTTTTTTTTTTTTATTTTTAATACAAGAAATTAAAGTAGTTTCAAGTAATTAATCTTGTTTAGCTGCCTTAATTTTATAATAGGACT